>PVJD01005506.1:69104-114674 GCA_004026545.1 Mormoops blainvillei | reverse complement strand
CATGTGCATTATATTATCTTACCAATTTTATACTCCTCTTTTGTTTAAATTTGTAACTAAAAGTTTTTTCAGAGGTAATTTTGCCTTCTCCTTGTTTGCTATAAAGATTCTCAGGTGGAACACATACTTTAGATCTCTCCTGATATTTCTATTTGGATCTCCATGTGATGTCTCTAGGAGTATTTATACTTTTATTTCTTTCCTTTGACTTTTGACAAACATTTTTATAACGGAGTCATTTCCTTTTTCCATGTACTATTTTAACAAAATTAAAATATGGTATTTTTTTTAAATTCTGGAATATAATGCCTTTGGTATAATATTCGATTTCCTTGCTCTTCTCTTTCTCATAGATCTTTTCTATCCCTCTCTTCTTTCTCATTACAAAAAAAAAATAAAAAGAATGAAATGTTCGGAAGTTAGCAAGTTATCTACAGAATGAGATGATCTGATACAAATCAATTTTCATCTTCACAGTATTAAATGAATTAATTCACCAAAGTAACTTGCCAGATAATGAAAGAAAATGCAGGCAAAGAAATTGAATGACCTTTAAAAGCCGCAAATAGAATTAAAAGTCAGTGTCCTGAGAAAAGTTCCTTCTGTTTATTTCTGGCAACTACACATTTGAGCCTAACCACAGAATGATGGGAAATTTTGGGGCAATTCTAATAACTTGGAATTTGTTTATGGTGAAATTTTACATTTCCAGTAGAACCGCAAATTATTTTTATATGAATTATTTGATTCTCTTGAACTCGTATGAATATTATATCTATTTTTTCTGAAAAAATAATTGTTTTGTTAGGTATTTCCTTTTACTTGGTATATTGAACAAACTATATTTAAATCAATGTCAGTAATAGTGTGTCATACAGATATTGAAATATCAAAAGTCAGAGTGGACAAGTGCTAAGCAAATAAATTGCAATTGTCCATATCAAGATGAGAAATCTTAAAAAATCCAGCTCTTAGAAATTATATCAAGTGGATGGGGAAGACCAGAAATGAATAGAAACATGAATAATAATAGTGACCAGGACAATACATTTGCTGAATAAAATGGAATCAGGTTCTAACATCAAATTATTAATATTCCTCCAGCATATTATAATTGATTGCATACTATATAGTATGTGAATAGTTGCTTGAGTTTCCATCAATCAATTTTTTTATGCATTTGGCAATTTATATATCATCTTTGCCTGGTGCTTCATTCTCAATTATGAAGAGGTGAGACCAAAAAAATTAAAAAACAAACAAAACAAAACAAAAAAAAAACAGGAGAAATTCAAGCTAGTGTTTCCCAAAATCATACAATGTAAGAACTAGTATTCATATGTTGTTGATCTAAATCCATAAAAATATAACAACTCCCCTCAATTACCTTACATCATCAAAGGAAAGCACTTGAACCATTATCTTGTTCCACATTTGAGAGCACAAGGTATTACATATAAAAGTGGAACAACCAACTGTTTTCAGTATAAACAAATAAGAATAAAGTAAGAATAAAACTATGGAAAATCAGGCATTAAGCCACTATCAAGAGCAAAATATTGTGCCCACCAATGAACGTTCAGTTACATTTAGTTTTTTCCAAGATCTAAGGTACCTGTTTTTACACAGCGATATTAGAAATAAAAAAGTGTTTCTGATAAACACTGAAACTTCAATACCTGGATAATTTAGCTTTGTGTTACCTACCTCAGTAACTGAATTACAGAGACTTAATTCATTATGTTTAAAATATATGATATTATGATAGATGATATACAGGTTTAAACCCCAGAGAAAATGTGAATTGACAATGTAGGCATATGTAAGCTAATGTGTGTGCCATTTTTGTTTATTTTATTATTTTTCTAATTTAGCAAGATACATACTTAAATTAACTCCTGATATCTCCTCTTCTTCTTTAAGAATTTAATACATATGTATATATTATATGCACATAAAAAGCAATTATAAGTGTATAAAATTATATTCATATATTAACTTACCAAATATGTACTGATCCCCTGCTCTTTCAAACTGAATAAAAATGCAGTAGTGAACACTACCTCTAAACATTCTTACCCTAGTAGCTATTATAGATTTTGGAGTAATTAGACAAATGAGCATAGTGTAATAAGTGTAATAGAATAAATATCATAACAATTGTCTAAGAAAGAGGTATATCTCTTCATTGCCATGGATCAAGGCCTTATACCTTCTCCTCCTCAACCGACTTCCTGACTAAAACTTGACACCATTACCACGCTCTTAGAGCTGATGTCTTAAGAAGAGTACATTCTTCAGTCTGGACTTGGACATTTGTAGTAACATTTTGGTAGATTCAGTAAAATTAATTACTCAGTGTAGTTTTCATTTTTGCAGGTTCTAACATTTGTATATCAGGATTACTTGCACATGTAAAAATATACATATATTGCCAAGACATGCCTTAGAATATAAAAATATTTGAGAGAATGATGCCCTGTCAATAAAATGTTGAAATAAAGCCAGTCAATTATATATTCCTTTTCACTTCTAAAATGATGGCTTCTCTCTCCAGTGCTGATATTTGGAGATAGGAGGGTGCATTGTGCATTTCTCAGGACTGAGAGCAAGTGGGATTTTGTTTTGACTAAACAATAATTTCAGGAGCAACCACCTAATCTAGACATTAAATTTTTGTGTGAAGTTGCCTTTTCTGCTTCTTATGCAGTGGGCATTTAGTCATGACGGATGCTGTTTGCAGACACTGCCTCACCATAAATAGCTGATTCAAGGAGGTAAGACCCTTAGAGTTTAACTTGTAGTCAGTGTTCTTACTGAATGGCATTTGGGCTTCATCTTGCTTCAGGGAAAACCCACACACCTTAAACAAGCTTCAACCATTCCACAAGACACATCGTTATTTGTGTCAAGGAAGTTTTGGTCAGAAGGAAGCCAGGTAAATTGAAGATGACAAAATTTTTCATGTTTTCTAGTCAGCAATCAAAATGTGTTGTGCTCTCCTGTATATTTTCTCACATCCATCCTACATATTTTATTTATTTTCTTATTTATTTCTAAATGACTAGACCTACATTTAAATTTACAGATATAGAGTGTGGAGCCTCTGGGCACATTTCAAATACAAGGAAATAAATAAGCATTCTTACAAAAATGCTATAAAAATCACAATGGAGCTCAGTTTTCCGTGTATAGCAATGAAAGAGAGAAAAAAGAAACCTGAGCCTGAACAGACCAACTGAAGATTTAACCACCATGACATAAAACTGTGGTTTCATGAAATAGCCTGTGTTACAAAGAAAGGGAATGGCCGTGTAGTAGAACAATAGGAAGAAAGACGTGGTTTAAGAATGACATCAAACTTGTTTACCACATAGAAATGTGCCTATTATTGTCACTGTTATTATTACTGCTATTATAATTGTTTTAATTGCTAATATGAGTCATTAAAATCCCTATATGTTAACTATCTTTGAAGGAATCATTAATATCTCTTTAATCTACTTCATATAATAATCATTTAACAATATTTTCATAATTGGATCATAATTGAACAAGCATCATAATTGAGGAAAAATGTAATAGATCTTATTTTACAGTAACATATTATTCAAACTCATGTATGACTGTGAAGATTGGACCTCAGAATGTTTCTAGAAAGAAGAGAGTTTTAAAAGAACAATTTGCTCAGGTAAATTAACTGTACTCTGTAGTATAGCCGTAAGAAGAAAACAGTGACACCATAAACCTGTAATGAAGGGCAGAATAGCTTGGCACACAGTAATGTTGTCATTCTTATTATATTAATTTTTAACCTGGTTTATTAAAAGTATTACAGAGTTTAATAATTCCTCTAACAACTATTAACCTCTCTTATAGTCCACTGCATGCAATAATTTTATATTTAATATTTATTATAAAGATAATATAATATTAATACTCACTGATTATTATGAATAATGGACTTCTGGATGTTTGCAGTAAAAAGAAACTTTTACAAAAAAATTTCCTAGGTTAATTAATTATAATATGAGCAAAAGAATTGAAGAGAACCTTAGTTATGTAAAGACTTTTAAGATATTTTTTTAAGTGTGGTGGTCATTGATTGGATTCAGATGGAATGGGGAAAATGGCCACACTTATCCACAATGGTTTTACTTTTTAACTAAAATACACTGTGTAGTAAATTTTAAATTGTATCTTTATGAAAAATAAGCTACAGAGAACTAAAAGTAAAAAATTATAAATTTTAACATGTATTGCTTCTGACAAAAAATAATTGGGAAAAATGATTGGGACACTTCTGGGACTTTTGTCCCTAGTGAAAAGCACTAATATTCTTTTTTTTTTTAAATCCTCACCTGAGGATAGTTTTTATTGAGTTTAGAGACAGAGGAAAAGGAAGAGAGAGAAAGAAAAAGAGAGAGATAGTAACATCCATATGAGAGAGAAACATCGATCAAATTGCCTCCTGTATGCACCCCAGTTGGGGATCAAACATGCAAAGCTTTGGTGTATAGTATAAATCTCCAACCCACTGTGTGACCCCACAGGACATTAGTACTCCTTTTGCAGTTTAAGTAATTTTTACTTTTGCACTTATTCTAGGTATAAATTATTAAATATTTATAGTTTGCATTACTTATTGTTTTCAATTGAATGAAAATTGTCATGTATGATCATCTTGATGTTTTATTTTTGATTACATTTTCCTCTGTAAGAGAAAAGTTCATACAGAAGACAGAGATAGCTTTCCTATGGTTTTGTTTAAATGTCAGAATTCTATAGAAGCTAATTGTGAGTATCTCAAAAATTTTCAGTTCCAAAGGAAAAGAGCACGCTGGTTAATAATGAAGAGGAAAAATATTGTAAAAGCCAGGTAATTTTTAACAGTAATTTAGAAAACAAGGTTCTATGCTAAAAATACTACGTATTTATCTTTAATTGCCCTAGGCAACTTGATTTCCTTAGTTGCAGGAAACTAGTTTTCAGTAATTAATATTGCTTTAAAGTTTATCTGGATGTCCTTCATAAGGCTTTCTTCTAAATGACATAGAATTTAAAAATTAATGACCCAGTGTAAGAAATATACCACATTCAAATCCTTAATTTACATTACTGTTGGAGTTAACTCAGAGGAAACATATAGAGCAAACAAGAAAACATGGCAATAAGAGTAAAATAAAATACATTCATGTAGGGTTAGGTCGAAAACTTGAAAAGTGGTATTTTTTTTGAGAGAAAGAAAGAAAGAAGGAGAGGTAAGAAGGAAGGAAGGAAGGGAGGTGGAAGGGGGAGGTGATTTATACACAACTTTCTCCTGCAGTTAAAGTAGAAACACTGAAAGAATTTTAAACAGGAATTGCCATAATTAAATATGTTTATAAAAAATAAGAAAATATCTTATATTTTTTATATTATAATTACTTTGATGAAACTGAGTTGGTTTTTTCTTTTTTTTTGAAGAGATAAACAAAATTGACAAAACTTTAGATAGATTCCCCAAAAAAGAAGAGAGAGGACTCAATTTTTTAAAAAAACTGAAAATGAAAAAAGAGATATTACAACTGATAACACAGAAATACAAAGAATCATTAGACTAATATGAACAATTATATGCTAAAAAATTGGTCAACCTAGAAGACATAGATAATTCCTAGAAATGTACAAGAAATCAAGACTGAATCATGATGAAACAGAAAATCTGAATAAGTGAAATTAAAACTGAATCAGTTGTTAAAAAATCTCACCAAGAATAAGTTCAAGATCAAATGTCTTCACCAGTGAATTCTACTATACATTCAAAAAAGCATTAATACCAACCCTTCTCAAACTCTTTGAAACTATAGGAGTAAACTCATCTTACAAGGTCTGCATTATCCTGATGCCAAGACCAGATGAGGATGCCACTAGAAAAGAAAATCATAGGGCAATATCCCTGATAAATATAAATGCAAAAATTCTCAATAAAATATTAGGAAACAGAACTCAACAACACATTAAAGTGATCTTACACTACAATGGAGAGGGATTTATTCCAGGGATGCAAGGATGATTCAACATATGCAAATCAGTCAGTGGTGACTGCAAATCAATCAGTCACCACATTCACAAAATGAAGGACACAAATCATATCATCTCAATAGGTACAAAAAATTTTTGACAAACCCAACATTTATCATTTACGATAAAACCTGTCAACAAAATGGGTATACAGTTAACTTACCTCAACATAATAAAGGCCATATGGGATGGGATAGGCCCATAGCTAACATCATATTCAATGGTAAAAAGCTAAAAGCATTTTCTCTAAGGTCTGTAATAAAACAAGGATGAGCACTCTCACCACTTTTATCCAATATAGAATTGGACATCCTTGTCAGAGCAATTAGGCAAGAAACAAAAAGTCATCCAGACTGGAAAGAAAATAAAACTGTCACAATTTCAGATGACATGATATGAACAGTATATCTAGTAAACCCTAAAGATTTCATCAAAAACTCTCCTATCTAATAATGCAGTAAAGTTTCAAGACACAAAATCAGTATGCAAAATTATGTTGTATTTATGTACATTAGTAACAAACTAATAAGAAGAGAAATAAAACAATTCCATTTACTATTGCATAAAAATACTTAGGAATGCATTTAACAAAGGAAGTGAAAGACCTCTATATTGAAAACTATAAGACAATAATGAAAGATACTGCAGATCAAACAAATAAATCAAAAAATATTTTATGCTCATGGATTGGAAGGACTAGTATTGTTAAAATATCCATAATACCCAAAGCAAAACACAAGCCCTATTAAAATTACAATGGTATTTCTCACAGGAAAGAACATGTGCAATTTCAAAATTTTTATGGACCCTAAATAGCCAAAGACTTTAAATAGTCAAATCAATCTTCAGGGGAAAAAAGCCATAGACATCATGCTTTTGATACAAAACTATATTATAATGCTAAAGTAATTAAAACAGTGTGGCATTGGCATAAAGACAGACACATAGATCAATGAAACAGAACAGAGAGCCAAGAAATAAGCTCATGCATATATATTGTCAATTAATTGACTAAAAAAGTAGCCAAGAATATACAAGGAGGAAAGGACAGCCTCTTCAATAAATGACGTTGGGATAATTAAACAGCCAAATGCAAAAGAATGAAACTGAACCACTACCTTAAACCATAAACAAAAATTAACACAAAATGCATTAGAGACTCAAAAATAAAACCTGAAACCATAAAATTTGTAAAATAAACTATAGGCATTAAACTCCTTGATGTAACTCTTGGTTTTGCTGTTGTGAATCAGAAGCAAAAACAACAAAAGAAAAATAAACAGGTGGATTACATCAAACCAAAAAAATTTTGCACAGCAAAGAAGCCATCAAAAAAATTTAAAAAGCAACCTAATGAAAGATAAAAATATTTGCAAAGCATATATGAGGACTGTCCAGAAGGTATCCAGACATGTAATATGAAATATAGAGTCATTTGTTGAAGAAGCTACAAGATATAAGAAACATTATACGTAGGACAATGACATCTTAGTTTCCCTCAAAGTAGGTACCTTGAGGCCTCACACAGTTCTCCCAATCACCATCAGCTGCCCGTAACATTTTCTTGAATCTCATCAAAATTCTGAAACCTCATCTTTTTCAAAGGCGATTTTAAGTTTGGGAAAATCCAGAAGCAGGTTGCCAGATCTGAGCTCTAAGGGGGCTAAATAACCTGGGTGATTTGATGCTTTTCCAAAAAGCTCTGCATGAGATGTGATGCATGAGCAGGCACCCTGTCGTGATGAAGCTACCAATTGGCCAGAGCTACAGACTTCTGAATCATTCGAATAGTTTCCATGGAGGATTGTTCAAGTTTAATGCAAAATTTGATGCAGAAGTATTGCTCTACTCACTCAGTCATTTTGAATGCAATGGCCACACAGTACACATGCTCAGTCAATGATGACTACTGGCCCCACTGACTAGTACAGTGAAGTTGTCATTGTTTGCACATGCGCATTCCAGTCTACTCTCCTTGGCTGCCAAGTTATGTGGATGTTGAGCAAACCATTCTCATTATTTTTAAACAATAGCTGGACTTTTTCCAGACACACCTCATAAGTATTTTGGCTACTATCCAGACTATATTAGGGTCTTGTACAACTCAATAGCAAAATGAAAAAATAAATAATTTGAATTATAATACGGGCAAAAGATAGAAATAGACATTTTCCCAAAGAAAACATATAATTGGTCAACAGGTACATCATTAATCATCAGGGAAATGCAAATCAGAGCCAAAATGAGATAATATTTTTACTAGATATTAATAAATAGAGTAGATATTAATAAAAACTAGAAATAACAAGTGCTGGCAAAGATATGAAGAAAGAAAATTTGTGCACTTTGGTAGGAATGTACTCTGGTGCAGACACTATAGAAAAACAGTATGGAAGTTTCTCAAATGATTAAAAACAGAGCTACCGTATGATTGAGCAGTTTCACTTCTGCATAGATTATCCAAAGAAAGTGAAAACACTAATTCAAAATGGTATATGTACCCACATGTTTATTGTATCACTATTTTCAATACCCAAGATATGGAAACAACCTAAGCATCCACCTGTAAGTGAATGGATAAACTCATATATCCACACAAAGGGATATTGTTCAGCCTTTGAAAAGAAGGAATCTTACAATTTGCAACAGTATAGATAGACCTAGCAAACATTATGTTAAGTGAAACACTTCAGGCAGAAAAAGACAAATACCATATGATCTCTCTTATATGTGAAATCTAGAAATAAATAAATAGTTAAATATCAAGCTCACGGATGCAGAGAACAGATGGATAATTGCCAGAGGCAGGAGTTGGAGGAGGAGAGAAGCGCGTGAACATTTTGTTTTTGTTTTTTTAGTGTAAATAATTTTAAATAAATAAATAAGTAAAATAAGAGCTCTTAGTTTCTGGGATAACAAACCATACAGCCCTAGAAGCTAGCATGAGAATTCCTTACTGGAAGTTATGCTTTGATTTGCTTACCCAGGGTGGGGGATGGCCCTTCAAACCTCAGGAGATAAGGTCTGGGGCCAAAGAAATATTCCTGTCACAAAATTTCTAGCAAAACATCATGTCCTCTTCTGTGTGATCCCTGTCTATGTTCTTGCAAAACTTCAGGAAACTTTTAAAAATCATGACATAATTGGTCAGATGAAATTTGTTGCGGAAACTAGGGATGGAGTCAATTTAGCATTAACAGATTGGGGTTGAGATTGCCCAAGAAGGACACAGACAATGAGTGTGGGTGGAAGCATTTTATGAACTGTAAAGTGCCTTCCATCTATTGGTGGTTAATCCTTTACCTTTATTTTTATTGGTAATAATGGAGCCTCAGGCTATATTAAAATATTGTGGAAGATAAGTATTGGGTACAAGGCAAACAAATTATTGTTAAGAACCTATAATTTGCAATTCAAGTAAAAATATATCCTGTGGTTTCAAACCAAAGTAATTGCAGAAACAGAGAGGAGATAGATTTGAGGGACATAATATTTAGGAAATAGAATAGAAAGGGGATAGTGACCTAGTATTTAAGTGGACATAGAAAATGCAATAAGAGGTTAGGATGGCTTTTGGGCCACACAGATTATTTTCTCAAATGTAGATATTATATGTATTTTGTTTACTAGAATATACCCAATCCCTCACATAGTAAAATATGCAATCTAGGTAAAAAATATTTATGAAGGTAAAAAATAAATGTATCATTAACTGAAGACATCAATGTAGGAAAAAGAGAAAATTTAAGGATGCACAAAAATGCCTATGGATTTGTGGAACAATGCTCTTCAGTAGGCAATTATTAAATTAAAATTTTAAGTCCCAGGGGAGATATTTAAGCTCAAGGTATTATAGGTGCTTATATAACTTCTAGATCTTTTAAATTTATATTCTCTGTTTTTCTTTTGCATTTTCTTATATCTTGGTCTTTACAGTGGATGTACTTTCCCATACTGATGAAGTAAGAAATCAGGATGTTGAAGGCCAATCAGGGGGAATCATGGTCTCTAAAATTCATGAACCGGACTTGCAAACAATACATAACTTTTCAAAGTAACTATGATTTTTTCATGTGAAGATAAGATAACCTTGGCAAATTTTAAGAAATGAAACTCATTTCTGAGTCATATTATAGGATGATCTAACACTATATCTTCTCACAACTCAATTTTTTCACATTCTGTTTCTTCTTCCTAGAATATTTTCTACCTTTACCTACTGATTAAATTTAACTCATCCTTGAAGTTTCAAGTAAGTGTCACTTGAATTCAATTTTGCAACTTCTATTAGGTATCTATTATGTAACCTCAAACTGTGTTAGTTGCTGGAGTCCCAAAGACAATGAGGTATAATTTTTTTGTTCAAGAAGCTTACCATGTAGTGAGGAAGATAATCTTAACACAAAATACAATGTTAAAACAATCTTAATACAATTATCAATGTTCATCGGATTTTATGGGAGATGAATGGCTGCTAACCAGACCTTGGATTAGGACCTGAATTAGATCAAGAAAATATAAGATAAAATGACCCAAAGTTGAGCCTAAATTCTGAGATAATACTTGAAGGGCACAATCAATCCTTTCCTGGGAGATGGCATGAGCCAATGCAAGCAAGTGATGGATAGATAACAACATGTGCAGAATGGAGTGTGAAGATTGGTGGCAGGTTATTGAATTTTGGACAGGTTCTTTTTTCTGTACATACACATGAGGGATGAGGCACGTGATTGACATCAGCTGCAGCTAGAAAAGTAGGCATAGTCCAATTTGTGGAGTTATTTGATGGCAGATCAGTTTCTTGGAACTTATCCGAAAGGTAATGAGATTTGTTTTTCAATTTTCCATTTCTACTCCAATGCCACCAGATCATCGGAATGATTTCCAGATCCTTACTATCTTTTACTGTAATACCACTTGCATAGCACTGTCAGAATATTAACTTTTGTCTTTATTTTTCCTTACTATGTGTGATTGGTTTGTCCTAATTATTTCAGCCTTTCTATAGTATAATTACTATGCCTATCGGGCCTAACAAAAGTTTCTTGAGTATATAGATAAATGTACCTTTATAAAAACCAAATTTATTGTACTGAATATCTATTTTAAAGTCACCAGATTATTAGGCTCTTGAAGTCAATACCTATGGTTTCTTTATTATTGCACTAAATTATTCAGTTATCACACACACACATATCCCCAATATATTTACAGTTTGCATGAAAGATAAATGGGATAGGAGATTAATTTTGTTTTTTTGAAATTATGATGTCAGGAGAAAAGCTTCATTTTTAATATTTTATATACTTATAATTAGTTATATTCTTTTTACACTTAGGAAGAAAGAGAAGATGAACTGGTGCAATAACTCCTAGATTTCAGCCTTCTTTATTAATATTTTTATATATGCTTTCAAGATCTTCCCCATACTCTAAGGAAATTAAGGTAAAATAAATTAACACTATCACTTGCTTGAGTAGTTTTGATATCATTTAATAGCTCATCTGCACAGGTTTCTGCTACAGAATCTACTGACCTAATACAGACATTATATTAACCTTCAGAAAGACTCAATAGAAAAAACTATTAAGCATGCATGGATGGTTAAAACAGGTATACAAGCAAAGTTTATAAACCAGAACGAATGAGAAACACCTGACTTATTTATCAGAACTGTTTTGCCATCCCATCAAGATAGCAAACACTTAATAGGTTATATTCTGTATTTTAAAATACTTCATTCAATGATTTTGCAGTACATTGCACAAGCAATAGCCCTGTCAAACTGAGAAGTTCCTAGAAAGTGTTAATCGACAGGCATCTAAAGGATTCTGGAGTAGAGCCTTGAATATTGCACAGGTTAGTTCTTGAACTAGCACTACATAGGCTGGAGCATGACAAAATATCAAAATATTTAAAGAAACATTATATGTGGCAGGTGAGGTCTCTATGGATTTTAAGATACATTTTTAAAAATCTTTGTGAAGTTACGTTCTTTCCAACCCTATGTTTTATAAAAGTGACATCCAAAATGATATAGTAGAAAAAACTGAGATTTTTGGATAAAGATGGTCCTTAGATTGAATCTCTTCACCTACTTACTGTTGGATAACCTTAGGTAAATTATGTCTTTATACCTTCTTTCTTGTTTAAAGTGGGTTGAAAATTCCTATCTTGCAGTGTTGTGGGAACTACCGCAGCAAATAAAAAGACAGAGACAAAGATAGGTATGGTGTCAAGCAGCCTGTACTAAACCAATGGAAGCTATACTATTATTGCCAAATACATATATGAACTTAGTGTCTCACTTCACCTCAGATGCTAATCTTCCGAATAGGGCCCATTAGCATTTAACATAAATGGAGCCCCTGGTTCTTATTATACCTGGGAAGGTCTTTGAGAAAGTCACTTAACTTCTTCATAACTTGGATTTCTATATGAAAATCTGTAAAAATGAAAATGAGATTAAAAATAGAGTTTTATCAAAATAGTTTACTGGGATTTTGTTGTTTTACTTATTTAACAACTTAACAATAAAAGTGGCAAACTACCATGGTACTTATTAGATATTAGGCACTCATTTTCTAAGTACTTTACATATAACTAATAAATTTAATCCTCAAAAAACCTCTATGATACAGTTAGTGTTATTATTCCTATTTTGGATTTGGGGTTTATGAGCCATAAAGTTACCTAATTGGCCCAGATGACACAGTAAGCAGTGGAACCATCATTCGTTCGTTGTCAGTCCCAAAGTTGCTTTAGCCATTACACAGCACTGCCTTTCAAGCGTGTTTTGTTTCTATTAGTAAATTTACAGTGGCATGTGTATGGTTTTTTTTCAGTATAAATACCCCAAATGGTAATTATAATTCCTGTCACTAAATTCAAGTTTAAAATTTTTATATACATTCATTTTAACAAACTTACTAGGGTAATTTCAGTATTTATATGGTTCATTAAATTTATTTGAGAAACACAAAATGGATAATCTCAGATTGGGTCTCAACGTGAATGCATCATTTCATATTTATATGTATACTTTTAAATTTGGTTTCTCATTAACTTTAATTTTATGAAGTTTCAGGGATTGGATTCTTAAAAATAATTGGGATATCAGTCATCATTTTGGCAAAGGTCTTTTCTGGGCCAAAGTTCATTTATCTCAGAAAACATTTTATACTAGTAAAATTATTTATTTTTTAATGTAACAGCTAGACAGCTAACTCCAAATTTGTTTTAGGTATGGAAGAAACTAATGTAGTTACTTATAAACCATAGTACAATGAGATATTATTTTGGTAAATTTCTTTGTTAAAAATTGTTTATTGCTTCAGCAAATAAC
The DNA here is from genome assembly GCA_004026545.1 of Mormoops blainvillei. Lineage (NCBI taxonomy): Eukaryota > Metazoa > Chordata > Mammalia > Chiroptera > Mormoopidae > Mormoops > Mormoops blainvillei. The sequence continues at coordinate 101,266 of PVJD01005506.1, read as the reverse complement.
ATTGTAATTGAATTCTTTTATATTTATAATTGGAATAAAAATGTATTTAGTATTAAATTAAATTATAAAATACTTCTGCTTTAAAAGCAGCAAATCTTTTGAATGATGATATGGTAATAAAAGTGCTAAAATTTCTGATGGGTATAAGATGAGCTCTAGATATGTACTCTCCAAGGCTTCAACCTTCCCCTTTGCCATTCTAGTACAAGCACCAGCAAATACTTCTTTTTTCTTGTCCTGTTTTCAGAAATGGGTTGGACATCTGTTGAAGCCCTGTTCACCTTGCCATCCAGCTTCTAGGAGATTGAAACCAATGTTATGAACTACCTCTATGTCAGCTCAATGGAATAAACAAAGTAATGGCCCGGAATGAATGAGGTGCCATCCACCTGAATTCTCATGTCACTTATGCTTAGACTATACTGCGTTCACGCTTCACTAACACACCAGATCCCTTTACTCTGGCATGCACTGTATTGACATGTGCCACTGATCTACACAGATACAGATGCCTACCCCAATCTTTATTACCTAATGACACAAAATTCTCAGTATGCATCAAGTCCAGATCAGAACTGGCTGTAGTACGATATATACCAATGAATATTTAAATTTCATAAATGTAAAAGAAATAATTACTACTTCAATAATTCTTCCCAATTATGAATATTAGAAAGGTCATTAAAATACATACATATAATTTGAATCTGGAAAAAAACCTGCAAATTCATACTTTCAGATCTGTATATAGATAATTATAATAATTACACTTTTTTTACATGTTCAACAATATTTGAATAGTTTTTAAAACATTTTACTTTTTCCATATGCTTAGGTACAATTCTTTTATAAATACTCTAAAAATGATTTTTTTTATTGATTTTATATGTATGTTTTAGTGAGGTGAATAAACATACTTTGAGGTATCACAGATAGTCAGTTTAGGCTTGTTGAAAACAGCTATCATAGAGAAATTATTAAAAAATCAAATGAAAGGGTTCATACAGAAAAGCCCTAGGCTTTGTTTTTTAAGTATATTTTATTGATTACAGTTGTCCCTATTTTTTTCTCCCCATTACCCCTCCTCCACCCTGCACACTCCCTCCCTCCAGTATTCCCCAACTCAGTTCATGTCCATGGATCGTACACACAAGTTCTTTGGCTTCCCTACTTCCTATACTATTCTTAATCTCCCCCTGTCTATTTTATGCCTACAAGTTATGCTTCTTATTCCCTGTACCTTTCCCTTTATATAAGGGAAATTCCCCCTCCCCTTCCCCACTGATAACCCTCTATTTGATCTCCATTTCTGTGCTTCTGTTCCTGTTCTAGTTGTCTGCTTAACTTTTGTTTTTGTTTTCAGGTTCAGGTGTTGATAGTTATGAGTTTATTTTCATTTTATTGTTCATAGTTTTTTATCTTTTTATACTTCATAGATTTAATATTTAACATTTCATATAATAAGGGCTTGGTGACGATAAACCCCTTTAACTTTATCTGGGAAGCACTTTATCTGTTCTTCCATTCTAAATGATAGCTCTGCTGGATAGAATAATCTTGGATGTAGGTCCTTGCCTTTCATGACTTCAAATACTTCTTTCCAGCTCTGTCTTGCCTGTAAGGTTTCTTTTGAGAAATCATCTGAGAGTCTTATGGGGACTCCTTTGTAGGTAACTCTCTCCTTTCCTCTTGCGGTTTTTAAGATTCTCTCCTTATCTTTCATCTTGGGTAACTTAATTATGATGTGCCTTGGTGCGTTCCTCCTTGGGTCCAATTTCTTTGGGACTCTCTGGGCTTCCTGGACTTCCTGGAAGTCTATTTCGTTCACCAGATTGTGGCAATTTTCCTACATTATTTGTTCAAATAAGTTTTCAGTTTCTTGTTCTTCCTCTCTCCTTCTGGCACCCTTATGATTCAGATGCTGGAGCGCTTAATGTTGTCCCAGACGTTCCTAAGCCTTTCCTTTTTTTTTTTTTTTTTTGAATTCTTGTTTCTTCATTCTGTTCTGGTTAGGTGTTTCTTTCTTCCTTTTGTCCCAAATCATTGATTTGAGTCCAGGTTTCATGCTCTTCATTGTTGGTTTCCTGTAAATTTTCCTTAACTTCATTTTTTTGTAGGCTTCATTTCTTCATTCATTTCAAAACACTGGTAATCAGGATGCTCACAGAACTGATTGAGCTTGGTTGCAAAATGTAGGCTTTAGAAAAGGAATAAAAATATACACACCTGAGAATAAGAGAATATTGCAAAGACAGTTCCTTCTACAAGCATAAAAATTGCATGGGATAAATGGAAAGAATCACATGGATGTTATAGGAGAAATGCCATGTGGTTATATTTCCCTAAGAATGAAACTTCCATATTTATATATTGTATATTTTTATTTAATTTTTAATACTATTGAAGTATAATAAGCATTGATTTAAAGTATAGCATAATATTTTTCAACATATAATAAATAATCTGTCACTTAAGGTAATTTTGTTGTCTATTATACTTTATGTTTTAGCTCAGAAAAGATCTTTTCCCTCACATTTTAAAGGGGAATGAAGTTTATGTTTTTGAATTTTAAGTTGGTACTAGCATTAAACCACATAAAAATTAAGAATAAGAAATTTGCCTGGATGTATCACTTTTCCACCCCACCTTCAACTGATGAGAAGGCCGTGTCAGCAGTAGGACTATTCTACTTGTGGTGATGAATAACTTTTGCTAACAGCAGCTACAGAGGTAGAACCATTAGTGAGATGGATGATTGTATCAGTAAATAGAGACACACATATCTGCTGATGGGAAGGTCACAAAGCAAACATTAACAATTAAGAACATTAATACCTTTTCCAACACCGAAGCTTTCTCAATAGTGACTTTTGACAGGTACAATCTGGCTCCCATATGTCTCCTGCTAAACCTCAGGGACAGCTTTAGGTTAGTACACGAACATGTCCATAGATTTACCTTTCAAGATAATAGAAACAGCAGAGACAAAATGTTTAGGTTTTTGTGTTTTGTATACCAATACATTGAAATATTCCCTTCCCTGAGTAGATAAATGAGGAGTCTAATATTTTAACTACTATGTCACAAAGAATGTATAAAAAATTCACATTTTTTCAGTAATTATGTGTGTCGTTACCTATTGGCATTGCATAGATAGATAAAGTAGAGTGATTTCACATTTTTTGAAGTGAAGTGATCATGATTATTAATAGGAAAACCACTCTCGCACTTTTTTGGGACAAGGAAAAAATAAATGGACAAAGAAAATGAAGATATTACAATCGGTTTCCTAGTAATTATATTGCTTGTCTTGCTGTTTTATTTATGGGCTCTGAGTAGCCCATAAACTAGGAATAAACACAGATTTCAGGGCAAATGACACACAGGCACTAATGAGTATGAAAAAAAAAAAGGCATAGGCACTAATGAGTATGAAAAAAAAAAGGTCATTATTTACACTGTAAACAGCAGAGGATTCTCTAAAGAGAATGGCTTAGGTTGTCTGGAGTGAAACAAGAGACGTGAACTTGGGTGACTTTGATTTTTATTTTGGCTAGGAAATGGCGCTGGCTTGCGTTCCGGCTTGCTCAGATGTAGGATGAAAGGGGAAGGACAAAGCACTGGGCTTGAGAGCTGTTAATGGTTAAATATCAAATATTAATTTTTCTCTTTATTATACTTATTTGCATAACAGAAGTAATTAACATAATATCAATACCCTTAGTGCTGGGATAAAATTGTAATTGTGGAATTTTCTCATATTGAACAACTGTAATTTCTTAATTAGAATAATTATACTTGTATCCGTGCTTCTGTTTCTATTTTGTTCATGAGTTTATTTTGTTTATTAGATTGTACATATAAGCATGATTATATGGTATTTGTCTTTCACTGATGGCTTGTTTCACTTAACAATCTCCAGGTCCATCTATATTGTTACGAGAAATAAGATTTTCTTCCTTTTTAATTGTTACCTAGTATTCCAATTGTGTAAATGTACAACTTTTTTATCCACTTACCTAGCGATGGGCACTTAGACTGTTTCCAGAGCTTGGCTACTGTAAATAACACTGTAGTTAACATAGGGGTGCATATATTCTTTTGTATTAGTGTTTGGGGATTCTTAGCATATATTCCCAGAAGTAGAACCACTGGGTCAAAAGAGAGTTCCGTTTTTAATTTTTTGAGGAAACTCCATACTATTTTCCAGAGTGACTGTACCAGTCTGCATTCCCACCAATAGTGCACAAAGGTTCCCTTTTCTCCACATAGTTGTCAACGGTTCTGACAGGTGTGAGGTGATATGTCATTGTGATTTTACTTTCTATCTCTGATGGCAAAGGGTGAAATAGTGGGGACAACTGTAATAGCATAAATAATAAAATACACTTAAAAATAAAAGTTAAAGATAATAAAATAAAAAGTAATTATACTTGCTTCTTCATAGCGATTCTAAAATAAATGGAGGACACCCCACAAAATGGAATTATCTTCTGGAAGACAAACCCCATGTAGTACAGGCTTCCCCTGCTAGGCGAGTGTTCTAAGACCCATCTGTATCAGTGTTACCAGTTGGCGTTGTTGTAAGAGGCTACATTTGGCTTCATGAATTTCTTTGAAGACTCTTTCAATGCATTTGCCCATTTCATGATGGGTGATTTACCAATGCACCTGCCACACTGAGCTGAGTGTTCATTAGTTTTTGATGAAAAATGGCATGACCCCCGTGTCCCACCCTCATTATGCACCTGATCTCTCCCTGAGTGAATATTTTAGCTGATGTGGAAGAGGTAAAACCAACCAACCAACCAACCAACCAACAAACAAAAACATGGTAGAAGCACTGAAAGGCATTAAAATCAATGAGTTCAAAAACTGTTTTGAGCAATGAGAAAAACGTCTTGGTATATTGCATCGAATGAAGAGTACTTTGAAGGTGATTGAAGTTTAAACATCTAAGAATAAATGCAAAATTTTTAACAAATAAATTCTGGTTTCTGGGGGGTTCCCCCTCATATTTTACCAATGTTACCTCACTTAGTTAAAGTCCAAGGAGGACAAAATCTAAGGCGGACTTAGACCCAAAATTATTTTTCTCATTAATTAATATATTTTCCGAATATCAGTGCTTAACTTCCAGTTAAAAATAAAAAGGTTTAGCAATCATTATTCTCTTGAACAAGAATTGATTTTTATCAGAACACTGCTGTGCTTAAGAGATTATCAATTGCAATTATTTGCATTTATAGAAACCAGGGTTAGGCCTTATAACAAACACTTTCACAGCAAATGGTAGAGATATTTTGAGTAAATAGGTGCAAAATATGCAAATCATAGTGATAATTGTAAAGACTAGGTATGTTAGCATATTTAAAATGGGGTGAAGGGAATGGAGAGAAAAGAAACCTGACATTCGTTAAGCGTCATGATGGGTCAGAAACTATGTCAGGTGTTTTACCTATTTTTCACACCATTTTCATATTAGGAGAATGTCATTTTTCATAATTTATCTTTGATGAAAATGGGATGCAGAGAGATTAAGTAATCTCAAGGTTGCTCACTTACAAAATTAAAACTAAGACTCACACAACTTCAAAAAACCATGTTCTTTATGTTTCTTATGTTTGTTATGCCAAACTATATTAACATGCAATCTGTGAAATGATATTTCAATAAAAGGTATAAAACAATTACATACACACACACACAATTTTGTTTTATCACTATTCTATGTCCTGTGTAGTCTGTTTTAATCTCAGCTTAATTGCAAGTATCTGAAATTCCATAACAGGATCTATATTCTTTTTTATTTGAGTTTTTTAATTGTAATGTTTTCATTAACATTTATCCCTCTTATACCCTCGTCCAACTCAACACCCCTTCTCCCACAGTCACTACACTGTTGTTCATCCCTAATATGCTCCCTGCCATCATTATAGATTTTTGTTCTCTGTGTATTTTTGAACACTACATTATTCTAAAAAGATGCTCATAACACACTCACTCAAATTATCATGCTTAATTATTTTCTTCCTTTCAAAGAACATTATATTAAATCCCTTTAACAATTCTATCAGTGCTTAATCCTTAAATTCTGAGAAATTCACCAATTAATCTGATATATCCTATCGTATTTTTTTGATTGTTAAAACAAATTACCACAAACGTAGTGGTTTAAAACACAAATTTATTATCTTATATTTCTTCAGATTAGAAGTCTGAAATTCATGGTCATGTGACTATTCCTTCTTGGAGCTCTTTTTGTTTGTTTCTGGTTTTGTTTTCTTGCATTTTTCAGCATCTAGAGGTCACTGCCATTCCTTGGCTCATGGCCTTTTCCTCTATCTTCAAAACCTGCAGTTACATCATTCCAACTTCTGATTTCCTCATTAGGTCTCTTTTCTGACTCCTCCTTTCTTCTGTCATGAGCCTATGTCATTTATAAGGACACTTTTATTATCTGGGGCACATCCAGATTACTCAGGACAATCTCATCATCTCAGAACCTTTAACTTAGTCACATATACAAAGTCTCTTTTACCATTAAAAAAAAATAAGTTTACTGGACATTTTTTGGGTAGGAAAAAGGATATTATTCTCTTATCACACAAGGTAAGTATTTAAAATAATTTTGATGCATTGATTTTTAATACAATAAAATCAAAGTATTGCCTATGATGTTGATATATTTGACCAGTATCTTTCATGATATTAAAAATAGTGTTTTAATCTTTACTGTCCAATAAAAGATGCATGAGTTTGTAGAAAGCGTACTAGGCTGGAGGGTGAGGCTACTTCGATTGTTATGCAAGGGCTTACACTGACGCTTCTTGTCTAGATTAGTGAATTTCAGAGTTTTACTTTACCTATACATTAAACTAGACCTGAAATCCTTTCACAGTAACATTTTTAAAATCTAAAAATTTAAAGTTTTCTACTTTTATCACTTACTCTCCTATCTCCACAAACTTAAAATAGGTTAATCTATATAACTGGCACTTATATTCTGCCTTTGGTTGGCTTAATAAAAATGGCATTTAGATCTCATGGCCTTAAATTAAAACAATGTTTTACAAAGTTTATTAAAATCAAAATAATAATAGACAGTGTGGCTTAAACAACACAAGCTTAGTTCTCACAGTTCTTGAGCCTGAAAAGTTAAAGATCAAAGTGATGGCAGGTGTTCTGCCTGGTGAGAGCCCTCTTCCTGGTTTGCAGATGGCTGACTTCCATTGCATCCTCACATGGCAAAGAGCACAGACGGAGGAAGTAAGTTAGTGTTTCTTTTCATAATGGCACTAACCCATTCATGAGGGTTCCACTCGTATGACTTAGTTATCTCTCAAAGGCCCCACTGACAAATATCATCAACATTGATATGGCTTAAGAAAATAATGTTTTGTGATTTTTTCCCATTAAAAACAATTAATTATATTAGCACCCTTTATTGATTAAGTCATTCTTACAACATTAATAATCATCAACACTTAGGTCATATATAAGTTTTGCATCTGTAAAGTCTGTCCAGAAAGTATCCATCCAATGCACTATGAAGAATAAAAACATTTATTGAAGAAGCTGCAAGATACAAGAAACATTGTACATAGGACAATGATGCCTCAGTTCCCATCAAAGTAGGCGCTTTGGGACCTCACACAGTTCTCCCAATCACCATCAGATGCCCCATTGTGTTTTCCCAAATCTCACAACAGTCTGAAAACTCTTCCATTTTAAAGGTGACTTTACATTTGAGAAAAGCCAGAAGTTGCTGGGCACCAAACCTGCGCAGTAGGAGGGCTGAGTAGCCTGGGTGATTTGATATTTTGCCAAAAAACTCTGCATGAGACATGAAGCATGAGTAGGCATGTTGTCCTGATGAAGCTGCCAATCACCAGCTACCATAGCTGTGGTTTTCTGAATCATCCAAATAGTTTCCAGGGAGGAATGTTCAAGTTTAACAGAAAATCAGATGCAGATCAATCGCTTTCCTTGCTCAGTTATTTTGAGTATGACATCCAGACAGTACACATGCACACTTAATGGTGTCTACCGCCCCCACCAACTAGTACAGTGAAGTCCTCATTGCTCACACATGCACATTCCAGTCCACACTCTCCCTGGTTGCCAGTTTACATCAAGGTCGCACAAACGGTTCTCATTATATTAACAGCTGTTAAACTTTTTCCAGACAGACCTTGTATATATGAACCTGTGTCTGGACCCTATTCTGTTTTATCAATTCGGATGCCAATTCCTTGACCAATATTTCACTTTTTTAAAGAACTATAGTTATAAATTCTTCATGTATTATGGATATATTCACTCTTCCTTGTTCAACTTATCAGGACTGTGAGGATATTTTTATCCCACTGCTTTTCCATAGACAGATAGATAGATAGATAGATAGATAGATAGATAGATAGATAGATGATAGATAGATAGATATAGTCAGCTTGTTAAGATTTTTAAAATTTCTTATCAAGTCTTCCTAGCCCTTGACTTTAATGTCAATATTTTTATTAAGACCATTTATATATATTTTTAAAGTTTTATAAAATTTTCTATAAAAGGCTATTTTTTTGTTAGAGATAATTAAATATATTTCAAATGTTGGTACTGTCATACACCATTTTTAATTTTAATGTCCTAAATATTTGTGTCTTTTATTTTATATATGTAAATATTTTATATTATGTATATTATTTTATATTATGTAAAAATGGATATATGATTTTGTAGCTTATATCATATATTAGGTTACTGAGACAGTCTCATTAAATTTTCTTACTGATTCTAATATTTTTCCAAAATGTGTTACTGTGTTTTTACAGAGATAATTTTCCTGTCTTTGTATAAAGATATTTATTATAACTAAATTTTTTCTTCTCATTTGATGAATAAGATGTCTCATAAAATGCAGGAAATGAAAGCATCCTTGTCTCATCCCTAATTTTAGTGTTAATATTTTTAACTAAAAATTACATTTAATGATTGGCATAATTTTTAAAGACTTATTTTTATTTGATTAAGAAATATTGAAACATGAAGTTTTAACTTTTTAAACCATTTTTGTATTTTGAGTATTTTTTGTTAGTTTTATTTGTTCACAATTTTTCCATTGTGAACAATGGAAATTTGTTCACAATTGTTCCATTTTTTCAAATAATGCATGAAATCATATCAATAGATATTTTAATGTTGAAGTAATCTGTATTTTCTGTAGTATAACCAAATTTTTCATGAAGTATACACTTGTATATCTCATTTAGCTTGAGATAGTATGTCAATGATTTTTGTGTAACAATTTTGTGAGTCAGAATAATTTGTAAAAGCCTTTCTTTTTCTCTACATGATCTTTGTGAAAATTATTCATATTTTGAGTGTGTCAATAGTTCATTTCTTTATATAACTGCTTGATGTTACATTTATAAATACACAATATAGACATTCAAGAGATTCAGACTAGCCACAACAATTCTGAAACACTCTTGAAAAAGAAGAACAATTGAGAGCAGTCACATTTCCAGATTTCAAAACATACTATAAAACTGTAATGATCAAAATAGTGGGGTACTGTCATAAGGATGGACATGTAATTCAATGGAATAGAGCTAAGAATTCATAAATACTCAACTCTACGTTGCTAATGGATTTTCAACAAGAGTACCAAGATAATTCAATTGGGAAATAATAGCATTTTAAATAAATTGTGTGGAAACAACTGGATACCCACATGCAAATGAATGAAATTAGAACCCTATCTCACACATATGTAAAAGTAACTCAAAATGTATCAACAAACTAAATATAAAACTGACACTAAAATTTTGGAAAATATAAGAAATTTTGTATTTGGCAAGGTATTCTTAGATATGGCATCAAAGAATGAGCAAAAAAGAAAAAATAGAAAAATTGATCAAAAATGTTGATAAAGAATAAACGACCATTGAAATGAATACCTTTGTGCATCAAAGGAGATTATCAATAAAATAAAAAGACAACCTACAGAATAAGGAAGCATTTGTAAATTATGAAACATATATGCTATCACCTATATACCTGATATGCCATATTCAGAATTTAAAAATAACTCTGACAAGAGCAAAACTATAATAGTAATTAAAACCCACCTAAAAATGGATAAAGGACTTCACTAGACATTTATCCAAATAAGATATATAACCCAGGTGCATGAAAATATGTTCATCAACCTTAGTCATTAGGGAAATGAAAATCAAAACTACAATGAGACACCACTTCATACTCACTAAAGGTTGGGGGGGGGTGAAACTGAGACAACTGCAATAGCAAAATCAATAAAATATACAAAAAAATGTGGAAAATAATGAGTGTTGACAAGGATCTGGACAAATTGCAACCCTCATGTATTGCTGGTGGGAACACAAAATCATGCAGCTGCTGTCGAAAACAGTTTGGTGGTTCCTTAAAAAGTCAAACAGAATTATCATATGATCCCACAATTGCACTCCCAGATATACCCAAAAGGACTGAACATGCATACTGGGAACACAAGTACAAAACTGAACAAAGAACAGAGCTGAACTCATACATAATCAAACAAATACTGCACAAGTGTGAGTATTCATAGAAGCATCATTCACAATAACCAAAGGTGGACACAACCCACATTTCCAACCCTGGATGAATGGAAAAACAAAATGTGACATACACATAACCATAGAATAGTATCATGTCATAGAAGGAAGTGCTAATACATATACATGCTATATGGAAATGTGAGAATACAGACAAAAAAGGTCATATATTGTGAGATTTCATTATATTACATATACAGAAGAGGTAAATCCATAAAAGTATGTTGGTGTTTGCTAGGGAAAAGGGGAAAGGGGAAATGTGGAGTGACTTTCAAAGTATGGGAGTTTCTTTGGGTGTAATAAACATGTTTTGGAACTTAATATAGATGGTGCCACTGAATTGTACATTTTAAAATGGTTTACCTTATGTTATGCAAACTTCACTTCAAAAAATATATTCCAAATCCAATGGTTTTTCAAGTTAGTCATTTTTCCTTCCACAAGTTATTTTTCCTCTCCACTCAGGTCTAAGAATAGACCACAAAAATTTCATTAACATCTCCCTTAATATGGTAGTTTATTTGTTTTTCCTTCCCTCAAGCACTCATTGTGGATCCTGCTTTACAGTGATTCCAAATTGATATTGATATTTCCATTTGGGCAGGTCTCCAGGAGTTTACTTTTTCCTTTGCATTGAACCTGAAAGAACCCAAGCTCTAGGAAGCCAAGCAGTACATTTCCCCAGGACAAGTGACAACTTCAGGATTCACCCATTTAGATTTTGATCTTTGAATTTTTCTCTAACTCTATGGCCACTCAACTCGGATATATCTTGTGCTCTAAATAGTATTTTAGGTGGTTTATAACAAGCTTCTTTTTTCAGATTCTCAAGTTTACCAGACTGTCAAAAATTAAGAGTCATACTTCTTTGCCATTCATTTCAACTGTTGATGCTGAAAATGACATTTCCACTATTATAATAATTTTTATGGCGAAATATAATTTTACATTAAAACATTCAGTGAGCATTTTTCCTCTCTGTTCTTTTTTATCTTTCTATGATATCTGAAGATTTGCCTACTCTTTCCTCATCATCAAGATTTCTACCCTTTCCTAATTTTCATTCCCCTTATCTAAATACTGACTTTCCTTACATCTGTACTTCTTTTATCCATACCAGTAATTCTCAACTTTGGTTACGTATAATGATCCCTTAGAAGCGTTTGAATAATACTGTTGTAAATACTTAATATTAGGACTATTATATAAAACATACAACGTTATATCTGAGTATCTTATTTTTGTATTTGTGATTCCTAACTTACTTTGATAAGAAGATCAAATATACCATAAAACTTTTCAATTTGATAGTATTTATTCCTGGTTAATATTTAATTTTATGTATACTTCAAATTCAGTAAGTGACACACTGAACTAATAAACTTTAAACAGCAACCATTGCTCTTCCTGTATTGTCTATCTAGTTAACAGCACCCATCCGTGCTATATCTAATCCAAATATTTGGTGGTTTTGTATTCTTATTCTCATTCAGTAAATGTATGTTATGGCAATTATTGGGCATCATAAAACAATGAGTCAATTTCCAAATATAGGAACTTTTAAAAGTATGAAATTTAAGAATTAATAAGAAAAGAGTTTATCCAGATTACAAAGTTAAACTACAAAGTTAAAATAAGAAGAATCAGGAAAGCCATGTGCAAAACCAATAGTCCGTGTGCAGAGATAATTATTGGTTATAAAATAAGATAACTCTTAGCTGTTGAACAAAAGCCGAAGCCTCTCCAATATATAAAACTTTGCTGTGGTTATTTTCAGCAATGTGATCTAAAATGTAATTAGAAGTGTGACCAAAGACAGAGGTCAGCTCCTCCAACTCAAAAACTCATTCACTTAAGGGCACTAGAGGGCCTCAGAATTTGCCTGATGTAAAGTATTACTTGCCTTTTAAAATTTTGTTTATTTTATCTTTATTTATTTATTTTTATTTGTTGATTTTAGAGAGAGAGAGAGAGAGAAAGAGAGAGAAAAACATCAATTTGTTGTTCCAGTGATTTATGCATTCATTGATTGATTCTTGTGATATCGAACCCACAACTTTGAAATGTTAGGAACAACACTCTACGAAGCTGAGCTACCTGGTCAGGGCCTTGCCTTTTTATCTCCAAGTTTGGGGTTAGGCTTTCATGATTGTTAAACTATCTAATGCGAATTTTACTGTTTTAGATTCCTGAGCAGGCGGTAGTATATCAACAGGTGAATACTTATGTGTGTTCAGTCCTTTTGGGTATATCTGGGAGTGCAATTGTGGGATCATATGATAATTCTGTTCAACTTTTTGAGGAACCACCAAACTGTTTTCCACAGCAGCTGCATTCACAACTATATTATTCAAATGCTTCTAAGGGATCATAATACATAGCAGCAGAAATTTCTTCAATGTAGATTTGTTGTTCCCATATGAGACATCTTTGTAGATGAGAAGGTTTATGATAAAGAATTGGATTTTGTTGAACCAGATTTAGAGGAGATAAAATGTTTCTGTGGAGTCTCATAGTGGAGGTAAGGATGGAGAGAACAGGTAGAGAGGGCATGGAGCTTATGATATCTTTCTACTTACAGTGGCCCATTCACCAGATTCTGGCATAGTGGGGTGACTGTCACCTGGATATTACCTCCTGATCAACTTCTTCTAAACATAAAAGCTTGGAGCCCCATGATACCTTTGTGGGTCTGTGGGCATCATCTCGGTACTGTGGCTGTTCTAGGTGCTTAGATGTTGACAACTGTGAGGGATCAGAGGTCCATGGGAAAGGAACTGCAAAGAAAATGTATTAGCCTTAAGATTGTGTTCCTGAGTGAAAGCGCACAGTAAGGATTATGCTGCCCCAAGTGTAGCTTTTGTGCTAAGTCACATGTATTAGCTCAGTTCACCAGAGTTTTATATTGGTATTTCTGATACAAAAACTAACAAATAAACGAAAACAGCTAACGGTGAAAGAGTATCTTTTATTCCATTTTCCACTATTTTTCTTCTATCTCCATCCAGGATATATGGGGGCTGGCTGGTAATTTTACCAAGACAAGACTAAGACATTGCTGTACCCCAGCATAATCCCATCAAAATGCCAGGCAGTGGCACTCCAATTTTTTTTCCTAATTTTTAACTTCTAAGAAATATAACCAACTGGCCTTAGTGACCAACAGAATCTGAAAGATGTGGTGAGAGAGTAGTCTAAAATAACCTCTACATATCAAATGTGAAAGGAAGAGTTGATGGCAGTGCTGCCATAGAATATAATATAGAGAAACATATAACTTTGTTGGACTAAGGAGAAAATTTTTTTTTGTGGTGTAGGATCTGCTCCTTTATACAGAATTGTAAATGTGCATTTACCATTACTGACAATGTATGTTCATTAAGAGTTTCAGTGATAGTATATATTATTTTATCCATGTTCTCAGGAACAGAAACAAAGTTCTCTTTATTTCACAATTCAATATGTAGGATATTTTGAAGTACAGTATATACAACTTCTGTCACAGCTGAGTATCAATTTAGTTCATCATCACACTCAGAGTATTAGAGTTTATATACAGAAGACAAGTAGTAGATGAAAGTGATCTGAGAATGATCTCAGGAGGACAGGTTGTAATTGGATATACTGAAAGGTGAAAGAAGGAACAAATTTTATTGTTTTAAAACGTTACAAGTTAAAACAAGCTTCATTTCAGCTTATAAGATGTTTCTTTCCACAAATAGTTATTAATAATTATTATTCAATTCTCACAACATTGAATAGATCACTGTATTTCCCGCATTTATCTTTATTATGTATATAAAATATATATATTCTAAATTTAATGAAACTATTTAAACAAAATTTATTTTTAATAAAACTGGCTATACATATATGGGTAGATTCTAATATAAACTAAAGAAAAAAGCTCACTTTAAACTATTTTTTGCATTTAAATTGTCTCATGTAACTTACAGATTGCAAGTGCTAAACTGTTAGTGCATTATTAGCATTTCATTTAGTGGTTTTCCATCAATAGAAAGCAGATAACCTCATTCTCCTGCTATTTGTAAAACAAATACTAAAAATAAAATACGCATGATTCAAATATTTTTGAACTAAATTTAAGTATATATCAATGAAGTATTGGAAAAAGCTTCTTCCAAATTTCTGGAACAAAACTGTACCCACATTGTCATCTGGAAACCACAGCTTGTGAGCATTTAAGAACCTACAGGTGGTCTAATCTACTGAAAAATTTCTTCAATTATGTACAATACCTTCCTGTGCAATTAAAGACAGTCACACACTCTACTCTGGTCTTCTCACCCTTCCCCATACCATAATGATTTTTTTTAACAATTTTATAAGTAATTTTTGCAACTTTAGAATGGTTTGGTACTTACAGGAAAATTGCATAGATAGTGCATAGAATTACCACATGTCCTTTATCCAAATTCTGTTTCTGAACTTCTAACATTAGTGTGGGAATCCTGTCACAATGAATCCAACTGATACATTCTTATTAACTAAATCTATGCTTTATTCAGATTTTTCTCAATTTTGCCTAATGTTTATATTCTCTCCCAGGATATTATCCAGGCTATCATATGACATAGTCATAATAAGCTCCTCTTAGATGTGACAGTTTCTTACCTTTTTTCTTTGATGACATTGAGAATTTTGAGGAAGACAGGTAGATATTGTGTAGAATGGCCATAAATTGGGAATTATCTGATGCTTTCCCCATGATAAGCTTGGAACCATGTGCTTTTGGGAGGACAACTGCAGGCATAACATCATTTTCATCCCATCATACCAAGGGCACATACTATGAACATCACTTACCATTGTTGATGCTGACTGTGCTCAGATGGCTTAAGTAATGTTGTCAGGTTCTCCACTATAAAGTTACTATTTTTTTTAACCCTTTTCATGCTCTTTGGAAGGAAATCACCCCACTGATGGAGCCAAGGGTTATACCCTTCCACCTTGATTGTGAAGTATTTAGAATTTTTCTGCATAGGGCATTGATTTAATTCTCTCCATTTATTTATTCAATCAATAATTTATATCAGTATGAATAACAGATTTTTATTTTATGCTTTGAACATAATCCAAGGCATTTATTTTTGCTCAAACTGTTTCACTTTAGTGCATTAGGGGCTCCTTCAGTAGGTTCTAGTGTCCACTTGACTTAACACATCATTGTTTCTTTTGTGTTTTCTTGTCTGTTTTTATATGTGTTTGGTTTTTAGTGCCTTAATTTTGTCAATACAAGATGCTTTAAGATCCTCTTGCATATTGCCTAGAATCAGCCAATTCTTTTATGGGCTATAACTACTTTGATTGGAGAATGATATTAGAAACTAGCACCTGGGTGTTAGTTGGATCATTGCTATTAGCAGTAAACCTTTTTTCCTAAAAAACAAGGAAACAGAAAATAGTTTCTTTTTTTTTTGTATGAATCTATCCCTGAATGAATATAGAACATATAGAGCATCTGCTATACTGTGTTTCTTCATGGAATTATTTAATTCAAGTTAATTATAATTGTTTTATGGCTCATCCAAAGACTCTTAGAGTTGTAGTCCATTTTTATGAGTGCGTGAGGAACAGCAGTTATATCATTCTGTGATAATGAAATGGTAATTGGAAGAAGAGCAAAATAGGGGCATTTAACCCAGACTTAGTATGGAGAGAAGGTCTCCTGAGAAACAATACTGAATTCTTTATTAGTTTTCTATTGTTATGTAAAAATTAACATAAATGTCATGGTTTAAAAAATAAAAAAGCATTCATTTATCATTTCTCAGTATCTCCAGATCAGAAATTGAGTCACAATTGAACTGGCTCTCTGTTCAGGGTCTCACAATACTAATGTAAAGGTATTTCACAGTTTATGTCCTTTCCTAGAACTTGAGATTCTTACTCTTACATGGTTGGTAAAACTCAGTTCTTGAAGTTGTAGGACTGCCATCCAGGCACTATTCCTAGCACTTAGAGGCCACTCACGTACCTCACCATACTGTCTCTCCAACTTCAAAGTCAGCAAAGGAGAATCTCCTTCATGGTAAATCCCTCTCATGCTTTGAGTCCCTTATTTTTGAGAAAAGTCTAGTCTCTTTTAAGGCTTAACCTAATTAGATTCCACCCACTAAAAGTGAAGTCCTCTTTATTAATGGTAACTATGCCATATCACAAAACCAAATCATGGGAATGAAATCCATCATATTCACAATCCCGTGAGTTACACAAGATGTGTACACTGGGGGCGGAAATCTTGGCGACCATCTTAGAACTCTGCCTGACACAGGTTTGTATTTTGAAAGGTTAATAGAACATTCTCCAGTTGCAGAAATAGAGACAGCAGGCACTAGGCAGAGAAGAGATAACAATAGCAAGATACGTAAAGTAAAATGATAAGTTACTCAAGATTAAATACAGTAGAAGATTTTCAGTCAGGGCATTTTGGAACATGAGACTGTACATTATGTGCTGGGTAGGATTACGGATGACTTCATTTCATGATAAGCAGCCTGCAATTTTTCTGTTGTGCGTAGAGTATTTTAATCAAGGGAGTAACATTGCACATTTTGTTATACTGATAAAACACCTAGGCAACAGCGGAAAGGATAGTTCTGCATAACACCACTCTACAGTTGGAATCAGTGAATAAGACCAAGAAAGAATTGACATTAGCCTAAAGGAGGGAAACTGTAGTAGGAAAAAAGAAGTTTTAGAAACTAGCCATGAAAATTGGTGTCTGCATTACCTACAGTTGCGTAGGCCATGGAAACACTGTCCAAAGAAAGGCATGACAAAAGTCATACGAGAAAGAAAGCTTGGGGTCTGTTAGGAGAATTTAGAGTTATTGATTATGAATCACAGGATATATGTGAAGATTTGTGGTAAATAAGACTAGAAAGCTAGAACCAATCATTCTGTAATACATCTTAAATGAAAACCATCTGGAAAAATAAGCATTCATTTGCATTTGTGATTATTGACATAGTTTAGTATATATATATTTAAGGAGAAACCATGAGAACACTGGGATATGAACAACTAAAAAGTAAAAAGGAATACATCAACAACTATAGAATTGAAACATTCATTTTACTTAGGACTCTGATGACCAAGATTTAAGTGTTTAATCTTCCACTTAGTTACTAATTAATCTTGTTCAAATTATTTAAGAAAAATAGTCAGGTAACAGTTTACATCATGAAGCATTCCACACACTATCTTTAATTCTAGAAAGAAATAATATTAAATAGGTACTATTTTGACTTTGAAAGTTACTTGAACCTCCTCACCACCCCCACACCTCAACGCATTCTTCCTTCACGCCTTACTTGGAAGGAAAATGAGTGGGTACAAAGGAAAGCTATAAAGAGTGACACTGTGGAAAAGAAGACAGCCACCCTCCTTTCTGTTTCCTTGACTCAAGAGCCAGCCAGGGATTATGAACAGACTTGCAACAAAGACTTCTCAGTTTTATAAATGACAGGTTTCTATTTGACAACCATCATGTCAAAACTAAAATAAACTTTGTCACTTATTAAAATGTTATATTCACCCACATAGAAAATACATTTATATTGTATTTTTATTTTTGGAACTAAAGTTTCTGTGAGTGTACAAGCGTCTTTAAGTTTAGTCAAGCTGCAGGAATGATTACACACTGCAATGGAATCGGGAATAAATAGGCCTCAGGTACACAGAGTAGAAAGAGAGGTGGGCATATAGCCATTATCCATTTCATTTTATTGGACTAGATAATTTGATTTTCCTTGTGTTGACATTGTTTGGCTATCTAGATGGATCTACTTATCTGATAATAGTCAAATTTCTATATTTCTTTATGTTTATTTCACCTGAACCAAAGAATGTTTTTGTGTTCTTTTAGTATACCTGTTTAGGAGCCTGGATGAAGAGAGAATTGCTATGGAAAGGCACAGCGGGGTAGACAGTGGAAAAATAAGATGTATGGACATTTCTAAGTTGATCTAAGAATGTACCAACAGGGTAAGAATAAAAAAACTGCCAAAGATAAATTGCATTGACCAATCAGTGAGGACCTAGGATCATTGAAAGCACTAGGACTGTATATACAAAGAGGAAAGTCTTTTATCAATGCACAGCTTTTTATGAATACATTTCCTAATCCACCCACCTAAGCATCAAAGTGTCCAGAATCCATTTCCAGGATGTCCTATGTTGACTTTATGTTTGATTTTACTTTATGAAGTACTGTATATAAATCAGTATATTACTTAAAATTTTAATAAATTAAGGAAAGAGGGTATGGGCAAAAAATGAGGTGAAATCTTCAAGACTTAAAGATCATGTTAAAAATGTACTTATACTTTGTAGTTCATAAAGCATATTCAGAAACCTAATTTGATTTCATCATGATAATTGTCATGGAAATAGAATTTCCACTATTACTATTTATTGGTGAGAATTTTATGACTAAAGGAATATCTTGAGGATCTTGCTTCTCTTTAGAATAAAATGATATATAACAGGGATAATTTTTGACCATCACACTTCCAGAACCTTTTAGTACCTTCCCAATGTAATTTGTCCTCAGGAAGCATCAGTAGGTGGTGGTCCCTTCTTTGAATTCCACCCACCTGTACCTCTTTATCTTTCTCACCTCTCTTATAGTCCTTATCTAGTCTCCTGAAATTGATGTGGGAAATTCTAAATTTTAAGCCTGAATTTTTTTGGCTTTCCTTTAGGTTCATAAGCGTTTTCTCTATCTCATAAATTGCACCCTTACAGAGTAAAAGTCTTGCATTTCAAAATTCTTGCTTGCGTCATAATTTCAAAATTCTCTCAGATGTAGAAGAGGTAGAATTAAAGACAACGTGCTCAGTTTTAATCTTGCCTCATTAAATGGGTTTCTTTGACTAAACAGGAAGAAGGTCACATACAGGTAAGGGCAGGAAAACCACACAGATGTATATCCCAAGGTACTGTTCCATTACGATGACTTTCCAGATGAGGAAAGTAAGGATCACAGTAACTGTATTGCATGTGATGATAGAGATAGCTTGAGCTTCCTTAGGTTGAATTGCATGGAACGATCTTTTAATGCCGCAATCTGATTTATCTCAGGGAGGGATATTCTCAATCAAAGAAATGTGGAATTTTTGCTCTTCTTTTGAAAACTAAATTTTGATTAGATGGAGCCCGAAAAATATTTGTAGAGCAGTGACTGGTGCGCAGTAGGTATGGGAACATTGAGAAAGGTGTAACTCAACAGCCTGAATGTTGGGAATTTATGAAGGGCAAGTGGCATTTTGAGAGAATGGCAAACTAGAAAACTGGATAAATAGAGTTTCACATACAATGGTATTCATATGCCAGGAGTTCTAAGTAATTTGATCATAGGTTACAGTTGGGGTGGGAAAATGG
Source organism: Mormoops blainvillei (assembly GCA_004026545.1). Classification (NCBI taxonomy): domain Eukaryota; kingdom Metazoa; phylum Chordata; class Mammalia; order Chiroptera; family Mormoopidae; genus Mormoops; species Mormoops blainvillei. Next base: position 81,242 of record PVJD01005506.1, on the reverse strand, counting down.
AAAGGAAGATGATTGGTAAAAGTTGTGGAAATGAAGCTTGTATGTAGGTCAGGAATAATCTTATATATTATTCACTTCAAAGTCAAGTGGTTTATCATTTCAAGAGACACACTAAAAACATGATTGAATCTGTGATTTGGAAAGAGAATTAGTGACAGCAGAATGTTGAAATAAAACTTCTCAGCAGGAGGAGAAGTTAGGAAATAATCCAAGTATCCCAGAAGAAGTGATGGTTTTTACCTGAAATAATTTAAGGGCAAGTATTATTATGAAGAAAAAGGGCAGGTTAAGATATATTCAGTAGGAAGAACCAACAGAGTGTAATGACTGATGGTATGAGAAATTGTGTGTGAACCATCTGATATCTGGCACATACAGCTATTCAATAAATGTCCAATCTCCCCTTTCTTGTGACCTATGTTGAATTGCCTCTAATATGATTGATAACTCAGAGAAGTCCACCACAGAAGTTATGTCAATGTATCACCTAAAGTAATTGGAGTATTGTTCAAAGAGGCCTCAGTATATAAAAAGCCAAGTAAAAGAAAATAGTCTCCATACACACATTTGAGTAGTTTGCACACACATTGAATTTTCTGCACTTACACAAATGAATATGTTATACTAGATTACCCAAAATGTGGATGGTATATCTGTAAATTTAGAATGTCAGAAAGCCATTATGGCATCAAACTAGTGTGAAATTAATATTTGTAAAACAAAAGATTGGTAAATCTTGCTACTCTCTGTAGTTTTTCATTTTGCATGTTAAAAGTAGAATAGAATTTATAGTAATAAACTCTAGTAGTATCCAACAAACAAAACCGTACAAGTTCCTTTATTATTTCTCACACCACTCTGCAGTTTGTGCATTTTTTTCCAGTCTGGATTGATAACAGTTTTAATGGATTAAGTTGATAAGTACTATGAGGAAGGTGAAAGCAATTTAAAATAAAATAAGAAAGGAAGTAATAATGAAAGAAAAGGAAGGGAATATTATTCCACTCAGAGTTAATAAATTTTCCTCACCCCCGCTTTGTAGGTGTTTATTTTTAATTTCATTTCAAATGTTCTCTGCTTCTCTGTAAATACTGTTGGTAATCCCACTTCACTGAGGTTCTTACTCTCTGTTCACCACGTTAATACAGTTGGGAAATTCTGTTTATATAGCCTTAATAAAAATAGGTCTGAAATTGTCATGGAAGCACCTCTCAGCGTGATGTGTCCTGCTTTCTAGTGGTAGGACTGTAAATAAATTATATCAGGACACTTGGTTGCATTACTATTAAATGATTTGCATATTACCATATCATTTTCATGCTAAGAATAGGGGGTCTAACTACTGTGTTAGCCTAATTACTTCCATTTTAAGCACAGACTGTTTACTTGTAAATTAGATTGGGGAAATTATGTACAGACCTTCAGGATGAGAACTGGGGTCCAAAGAAAATTAAACCAAAATATAAATAGAATTTAAGAGTTACAAACTTATACCAGATGATACAAAGTAATGAATATACACAGTGATGTTAATAAAATAAAATAATAAACAAATAATATATTAGGATTAAATAAAAGTTTACATTTTAAAACAGTGGTTCTCATTACTAACTGCATCAAAACCATCTATGGAATATTTTATTTTATTTACTTAATTTTTTTATTGTTGTTCCACTACGGTTGTCTCCATTTTCAATATTAAAATTCAGGTTGGTGGAATTTCCTCACCTCAACCATTTCCAGAGATTACATGCAAGTAGGTAATACATGAGCAGGAGCACTGGCAGTGGAATTTATGGTTTCCTAGATCATAGTAAATCACAACCAACTTTGAGTATTACTGTTCTTATTTTTTTTCTATATTTTATTGATTTTGTCATTATAGTTGTCTCATTTTTCTCCCCTTTATCCCCTCCACCCTGCACCCCATCCCATCATCCCTATGTGAACATTTTCCCTCCATCACTTTCCTCAGCCCGAACCCTCCCCACCTCCTACCCTCAATCTTTTCACCATCTGACCTTGTCGATGGGTCTTTTATGCATGTTCCTTGATGACCCTTCCTCCCTTTCCCCTGTTATCCTGCTCCCTCTTCCCCTCTGGTTACTGTCACCTTGTTTTTTATTTCAGTGTTGCTGGTTATATTTTGTTTACTTGTTTATTTTGCTTATTAGGTTCCACTTATAGGTGAGATCACATGGTATCTGTCATTCACTGCCTGGTTTATTTCACTTAGCATAATGCCCTCCAGTTCCATCCACTCTCTCACCAAGGGTTGTAGCTCTTTCTTTCTGCTGTCTAGTATACATTCTTTTCAAATGCACATAGAACATTTTCAAAGATAGACCACATGGTAGGACACAAAACAAGCCTTAAGAAATTTTTAAAAATTGAAATTAAATCAAGTATTTTCTCAGACCACAAGGGCTTAAAACTAAAAACAACCTCAAGGAAAAAACTCAAAAATGTTCAAACTCATGGAGGCTGAATAGCATGTTCTTAAACAATGAATGGGTCAATAATGAAATCAAAGAGGAAATCAAAAATTTTCTGGAAACAAATGAAAATGAACACACAACAGTCCAAAACACATGGGACACAGTGAAGGCAGTCCTGAGAGGGAAGCTCATAGCAATACAGGCCTACCTAAAAAAGCGTATGTTACTGTTTTTAAAGAGAGGTTGCTTCCACTATAAGATCAGAATTTGTTAGATTTGGCTTCACATTTGAATGCCTGGGGAAGTCTTAACATACAAATATCCAGTGACTTCCAGAATTCCAATTAAAACCCTATGTTCTTTGCAGCACTATTTGCAGTTGTAAAGATATGGAAGCAGCCCAAATGTCCATCAGTAAATAAGTGGATAAAACAACTATGAAACATTTACACAATGGAATACTGCTCAGCTGTAAAAAAGAATACAATTTTACCCTCCGTGACAGCATGGATGGACCTGGAGAACATTATGCTAACTGAAATAAGCCAGTCAGAGAAAGACAAATGCCATACAGTTTCACTTATATGTGAAATTTAATTCATTTTATTCCTTTTTTTTAAGATGTCACTGTTCAGACCAAAAAAAAAGTGTCGATTACTTCATTTAGCTTATAAAAATACGTTTAAATATGGATAATTAGGCATGTTTTGTTGATGTTCTCTTCTATGTGATTTCATTAGTTCGATTAGTATTAACTTGGAAAATATTTAATATTATACAGAAATAGAATCAGCAGAATAATAAAAAAACTTTTACTTTCAGGCGACTTTTTAAGGTTATACAATAGCTTACTTTTAAAAGGTAGCTTTTTATTAGAGATATTCAAATGCAGGAAGTATAGGAATAAAAAAAATATTTGTTCCATTGTCACTTATAATTTCCCAGATGTATCTAAAATCAAAACTGTGCAGATATTATACGACATTCAAGTTTAAGACATGACTTCTATCATGATAATGACATTTACTAGATAAGTTTTTAAATGAAGTGCTATAGCAGCCAAGATGAGTCAAAGCATAATCATTTTGATGTTTCACATGAAAGATAGATTTTTAAAATTTGGCTAATTGAATCATTTCCGATTGCCCACCGCCTGTCACTGCTTTGTCTAATTAAAAGCATTCATTCCATTATATGTGAAATTCCTGCTATTCAAATCAAACTTCCTTTCAAAGTGGCTCTGAGGCCCATCAGCCCACAGGGCATTGGTTCATGTTCTGGGATCCATGAAGTCTATAAAAAAGGTGGAGATTTTGTGTCCCAGTTTGATTAAACTGGGGGAAATATGAGAATTGAAGATGGATGGTTTGTTATGGGCCACTATAGCATTCTCATTGTTCTGTTTATCTTTGTTCCAAGCTAGCCCTAAATCAAGATAACTAACAGACAAATATAACAGAAAATATAAAGAAAGAACATTGACTTGTAGTATTAGCTTCAGATGAGTATCGATCCTTGGCCTACATTCTGAGATAAATGGAGATCAGAAAAGTAAACTTTTTTGTGTGAATCATTTTAGATAAACACCTTGGGTGTTTGGTGTCAGCCAGGATTACTTCTGGACTGCAGAATCTGACGGGAATTTATGTCTAACTGCTGGCTTCACTAGACTAGCCTTTTGTTTTCATACATTTACTCCACTAAGTGACAGATAGTGTTCGATTTTGATTTTTTCCAGAATTATGTTTTCATCTTCAAGTTTCACCTTCTGCTTCTTAACATGGAAAATTTAGTGTGAATTTCTCAAACTTCAGGTTTTCAGTTTTTAATTATAAAATGCATGCTGAACCTAAATTTTAAACAATATAAAATCCATATGCGAATCCTATTCTTCTTTGATTGTTGCTCTTTACAGAGATAATGACAATTAACAGTTTAGTGTGCATCCTTCCACATTATTTTTTTTCCTGGAGATAGGTAAACCTAGCTTATCGGGTATTACATGTGTAAGCTTTGTTTTGTCGCTAGGATAATGAAAATTAAATGTGTTTATTTAAATCACTTTTTGGTTAAACTGAGCTCTGTGAAAACTGTTTTCTTCTTAAAAATCTAGAAGTACTTTTAGAAATATCTTAGATACCATAAACAAGGATAAGTTTATTAAGGTTATAGCCATCAGAAAGTGTTTTTCAGTAGAGGATGAAATAAGTCAAGAGGGATTACTCACTTCTCAGTATGAGGTACAAAATAAGACAATAATGACTTTTTTTAAAGAAAAAATGTCACCACTTGCATCAAACTTCTAAAAATTGCCCTGGCTGGTGTGGCTCCATGGACTGAGTGCCAGCCTGTGAACCAAAGAGTCACTGGTTCAATTCCCAGTGAGTGTATGTGCCTGGGTTGCAGGCCAGGTCCACGGCTGGGGGCATATTAGAGGCAACCACACATTGATATTTCTCTTTCTCTCTTTCTCCCTCCCTTCCCCTCTCTCTAAAAATAAATAAATACAATATTTAAAAAAAAACTTCTAGAAAGCTATTGTAGTTTTTCTTTTTTTCCCCACTATATTTTATTTTAATTATATTTTGTTTAGCTATTATTTCAGTTTCCACTTTTTCCCCTTTTGCCCACCTCCACCCAGCCCCCTCTCACTCCCTCAGGTAATCCCTGCACTGTTTTCCACAACCATGGGTCATGCATATATGTTCTTTGACTAATCAACTTCCTTCATAGAGTCCTCCTATTCCCCACCCCTCAATGTCTATCAGTTTGTTCCATGTATCTATGCCTCTGTTTCTATCTTGTTCATTAGTTCATTTTGCTCATTTGATTTCACATATAAGTGAGATCATATGGTGTTTGTCTTTTACTGACTGGCTTATTTCACCTAGCTTAATAAATTCCAGGCACATCCATGCTGATGCAAAAGGTAAGAGTTCCTCCTGCTTTCACTGTGGTATAGTATTCCATTGTGTAAAATACCACAGCTTTTTTATCTACTCATCTACTGATGGCCACTTAGGCTGTTTCAAGATCAGCAAAGTGGGTAAATTTCTAGAAACATATAGTCTCTAAAAACTGAATCAGAAGGAATCAGGAACCAGGATAAAGGATAACTAATGAAATTGAAGTAGTAATCAAAAAACTCCCAGCAAACAAAAGTCCTGGATTGGATGGTTTCTCAAAGGCGAATTTTACCAGTCATTCAAAGAAGAACTAAAAACTATCCTTCTCAAACTATTCCAAAAAACTTAAGAGAAGGGAAAATTTCCAAGCTCTTTTTACAATACAAGGCCAGTATTATCCTAATTCCAAAACCAGATAAAGACACAACAAAGAAAAAAAAATTATAGGTCAATATCCCTAAAGATAGATGCTAAAATCCTCAACAAAATATTAGCAAACCAGATCCAGTAATACATTAAAAAGAACATATGTCATAATCAAGTGGGATTTATTCTGAGGATGCCAGGTTGGTACAATTTTTACAAATCAATAAATGTGATATATCACATAAACAAAATTAAAGATAAAATACAGAAAAATTTTTGATAAAATCCATCATCATTCATGATATGAACACTCAGCAAAGTGGGGATACTATCACGCCTCAATATCAAAAGGTCATATATGAAAAATCTACAGCCAACATCATACGGAATGGGCAAAAACTAAAATCTTTCCTGCTAAGATCAGGAATAAGACATGATGCCTGCTTTCACCACTCCTATTCAACATATTATTGGAAGTCAAGCCACAGCAATCAGACAAAAAGAAGAAATAAATGTCATCCAAATTCAAAAAGTGAAAGTAAAACTGTCATTATTCACAGACAACATGATATTGTACATAGAAAACCCTATGGGTGTCACCAAAAAACTACTAGACCTAATAAAGGAGTTCGGCAAGGTAACGGGATACAAAATCAAACTCAGAAATCAATGGCACTTTTATACACCAATAATGAACTATCAGAAAGAGAAACTGAGAAAACAATTCCATTTACTATTGAAACAACAACAATAACAACAACAACAAAAAGGTACCTAAGAAAAAAGATTAACCAAGGAGGTAAAAGACTCATACTCAGAAAACTATAGGACACTGAAGAAAGAAATTGAGGAAGACACAAGTACGTGGAGGCATATATCATAATAGATTGGAAGAATTAAAATCATTAAAATGTCCGTATTACCCAAAGCAATCTATAGATTCAATGCAATTCTTATTAAAATACCAATGGCATATTTCACAGATCTAGAACAAGTATTCCAAAATAATTTTTGGAACCCAAAAAGACCCTGAATAGCCTCAACAATCTTAAGAAGGAAGAATAAAGTTGGAGGTATCAAAATATACTATAAAGCCACTGTAATCAAAACAACCTGGTACTGGCATAAGAATAGGTGTATGGATAAAGGTAACAGAACGGAGAGCCCAAAAATAAATCCAGGTCTTTATGGTCAATTACTATTTGACAAAGGAGGCAAGAGAGTATAAGGGAGTAAAAACAGTCTCTTCAACAAATGGTGTTGGAAAAACTGGACTGTCACAGTTTTTCTGATGAATGAGAGACATCCAGAGAAAATTCTAAATGGATCTACATATCTTGCATACATATACAGACAGCCATACCTATACACACTAATAAAGGCTGAAGCTTCTGTTCTCATTTATGCATGATTCATGCCACAGGAAACACTAAAATCTCATAAGAATGCTATCTGACTAAATAAGTTTTCAACAGTTGATATGAAGCTTCCTTGTCTCCTGTGTTATTCTGTTATATTTATCACACTTTCATTCCCGTCTCATCAGACAAAACAACAGAAACAAAATTTTTAATGGAATAGAAGGGAGGCAAACTGGGCAGTAAAGGGCAAAAGGGTCAAGCATATATGATGATGAAAGAAGATTTGACTTTAGGTGGTAAACAGGACACAATATACAGGTGATATATCATATAATTATACACTTGAAAACTATATAATTTTATTAACCAATATCACCTCAATAAATTTAATTTAAAGAAATGAAAACAAATAACAACAATCAAGAGTTACTATTTTTGCTATACACTTTCAGGATACTGGTAACTGAATACACCTTTCTGTTATAGGGTATAGGTAAGTGAGAAAACTCCTTCAGAAACACTACAGTATCGCTCAGGCATTAACATAGTACTCAGATGGTAGTCAGGTCCATGAAAATGTGGGTACAGCAAATAATATAATATCTAGAGAGCATAAAGCATCCAAAATTATTACTGAATATTTTTAAATGAATATCATTAAGATTCTTGACTTTAGATAAATTAGATGTTCTAAGAAACTCTTGCAATAAAGAACATTTAAAATTCTGTATTAAAACTTTCAAAATGCAACTTTTACAATTTAAGGCTGGTTGGGAAGGGAAGCAGCAATAATCCTGGAGCACAGAATTTATTTAAAGCATATGCCTAAGTTTTAAAACAATTGAAACCAACTTAATTATTCATTTTTAAATCCAACACTAATAGGTACCCAGGACTCTCAGCTCATGCCACCTCCTGCAATCTCATCCCTGGAATTTTAAATCATTCATTCTAACTCAATTTTTTAACTCTTGAAATATTTCTGTACTTTTGGAAAAACATATTAGATCTAAATTCTCCAAACCTTTTTAAACTTTGTGCTCTGATTGTTCTTTTACCTTCACTCTCAGCTGAGGACACTGCCTGCCTACAATCTTCGTTTGCAGTGGGTATTTTTATTTTTCACCTCCCATTCTGCTATCCTGGAGGCTGAGCAGCGCCTTGCTCTTCATTGCCAAACATCCAGATCAGTGATGCTCTTTACTCCCTAAAACTCCCTGCCGCCACACCAGATCTAATGATTCTAGCCTGTCACCTTTCAACCATATTATACATTTCCTGCCATGGGCCGCCATTGTTTAAACTGCCAAGTATCTGGCGCTTCTTTCCCTTTTCCAGACCCCACTGGCATATCCTCCAATGGCTAAACCAGCTCTGACTACTCTCTGCCTAAAACCATGAATCTTAATTTTTTTGAAGGGAAAAATGGAAAAATAAGCCTATCGCCTCTAGAACACTAAATTGGTATGTTGGAAATCATCACTCCTTTTTCATGTATTTTACCCTTGTTTTTCTTATTTTCCACCATTTTTTATTCATTCTTTATGTTTAATGGTTATCTCACTAATTTTCACTTCAGTTCTTTCAGTGCTGTTTAGCCCATCCACTGGGTTTTGAATTCTAGTGAATGTACCTATGATGAGGGACCCCCAGAAATAGAATTATCTTCTAGAAGGCACACCCTTTTAGTGCAGCCTTCCCCTTCTAGGTGAGTGTTCTAGGAACCCATCTGTATCAATGAGCCACTTGGCATTGTTACGAGAGGCTGCCTCCGGCTTCAGTGCATATTTTTTGAAGCCTCTTTCAACACATTTGCCCATTTCCCGATAGGTGATTTATGAGTGTACCTATCACTGTGTTCAGCAGTTTTTGACCAAAACAGCATGACTCCCATGCCCACCCTTCCCATTCACCCAGTTTTGTCCTGAGCAAACTTTTATTTGTTTCCCTAGATGAAAAAAAGTCCTCAAAGGGAAATGTTTTGCTGAAGTGGAAGAGGTGACACAAAAAATGGCAGAAGCACTAAACGGCATCAAAATAGAGAGGTTCAAAAACTGTTTTAAGCAATGGAAAAAAATCTAGGTGTACTGAGTCAAATGCAGAGTACATTGAAGGTGATTGAAGTTTAAACATGTGAGAGTAAATACAAATGTATGCATGTGTACATATATACACTCTCACACATACATGTCCATATGTTACACATACATACATACATATATGTTGTCACTGACTATGGCAATATGTGTGTATGTCTGTGTGTACACTAAAGAAGTGCTGTTTATCTGTTTCTTATTTCTGCCTTGTCTTAACTTGTATTTAATAACATGGATCTCTTTTCTAGTGGGTTGTTTTCCTTTATATTTTCTCATTTTAAACATTCTACATAATATTTTGTGTAGACGAGATGTGTCCTTTAAATTTTCTTTTATGTTTATCTTAACTTATGATAGCTTATTCTATGCTTTTAACATTGAACAAGAATCATGACCTCTTTAGGTTTATTCTAGGATTATGAACTAGATTTAACATTAGAACATCCTCAATGAAAGGTGCAAACTTACCAATCTCATTAAAAGGTATTTAACAAAATCTTATAATACATATAATTAATGAAACTAAATTGTGGAAACTTTTTAAAAAATGTAATGTCAAGTAAATTGTCTTTATTGATATTCATTTTTTAATATTTTGACAAGGCAGTTAGTCAACACAGGAGAATGAGGACAAATATTAACACAAGAACTGGAATAGAAAAGTTAACTTGTTTGCAAATAATTATATAAACTGACAGTCCAAATTATAAGAAATAATTGAAGCAGTCAATAAGTTGTTTAGTTTTATAATTATGACATAAAAATCAAATAGATTTCCAATCCCAAACACAAACCAAAAATGATGTGGATAATACTTGCAAATACAGTGCTCAGTTAAAACAAGCAAGTCATAAAATTTGAATACAGTGGATTTAGGGGAATATTCATTAAAAAGTTAATATTATAAAAATGAACACAAGAATATTTAAAACAAATTTCAGAAGACTGCTTACTTTTGATTATGTTGAAGAAGGGACACACAGGGGAATTGCCAAATATTCTGGAACATTCTATTTTTACCTGGGTGGCAGGTACACTAATGTTTATGATATTTTATCTTTTAAAAAAGTACCATAATTTTACATTATATATAATGTAATCTATATAATATATTTCAGTACCTAAACTTATATGAAACAACACAGAGTGAAGAATGGCCTTGAGACTCTCAAACAAGATTTGACCTAACAGATACCAAAACTCATTTTAACGATATTAAATTAAACACAATATTGTCTGAAGAACAATGGAACAGAACAAAGTAAAAAAAAAAAAAGACAAAACACTGAGGAAAAAATAGTATCCAAACATAAAAAAAAGAACCTCTATAGATAAAAGACCTGTAGAAAACTACGCAAAACTGAAAAAAGAAATTAAGGAAGATACAAATAAATAGAAGCATATGCTATGTTCATGGATCGGGAGAATTAACATCATCAAAATGTCCTTATTACCCAAAGCAATTTACAGATTCAACTCAATGCCTATTAAAATACCAATGGCATATTTCATAGATATAGAACAAACAATTCAAAAATTTATATGGAATCATAAACAACCCTGAAGCCACAGCTATTTTGAGAAAGAAGAACAAAGTCGGAGGGATCACAATGCCCTATATCAAACTCTACTATAAGGCTACTGTAATCAAAACAGCCTGGTACCAGCATAAGAACAGACACATAGAACAATGGAACAGAATAGAAGACCCAGAAATAAACCCATGTCTCTGTGGTCAATGAATACTCAACAAAGGGAGCAGGAGCATAAAATGGAGTAAAAATAGCCTCTTCAACAAATGGTGTTGGGACATCTGGACAGCTATAGGCAAAAAAAAGAAACTTGAAAACCAGCTTACATCACACACAAAAATAAACTCGAGATGGATAAAAGACTTAAATATAAGTCATGACACCATAAAAGTCCTAGAGGAGAACATAGACAGGAAAATTCCAGATATTCCACACAGCAATATTTTCACCAATATGTCCCCTATAGCAAGGGACATAAAGGAAAGAATAAATAAATGGAACTTCATCAAAATAAGAAGCTTCTGCACGGTTAAAGAAAAACATCAGCAAAATGAAAAGGGAGTCAACTGTATGGGAAAATATCTTTGCCAATGATACTTTGGACAAGGGCTTGATCTCCAAATTATATAAACTCACACAACTCCACTCTAGGAAGACAAACAACCCAATTAAGAAATGGGCAAAGGACCTGAACAAACTCTTCTCCAAGGAGGACATACACAGAGCCCAGAGACATATGAAAGGATGCCCAGCATCACTAGCCATCAGAGAGATGCAAATTAAAACCACAATGAGATACCACTTCACACCAGTCAGAATGGTCATCATAAACAAATCAACAAACAACAAGTGCTGAAGAGGCTGTGCAGAAAAGCGAACTCTAGTGCATTGTGGGTGGGAATGCAGACTGGTGAAGCCACTGTGGAAAATAGCATGGAATTACCTCAGAAAACTAACAACAGAACTGCCTTTTGACCCAGCAATTCCACTGCTGGGATTAAACCCTAAAAATCTGGAAACACCAATTCAAAAGAACCTATGTACCCCAATGTTCCCAGAAGCACAATTTACAATAGCCAGTGTTGGAAGCAACCTAGGTGCCCATCAGTAAATGAGTGGATCCAAAAACTGTGGTACATTTACACAATGGAATACTATGCAGCAGAAAGAAAGAAGAAGCTCCTACCATTCACAACAGCATGGATGGATCTAGAGAGCATTATGCTAAGTGAAATAAGCCAGACAGTAAAAGACAAATATCATATGATTTCACCTATAAGTGAAGACTAATCAACAGGACAAATAAGCAAGTTAAGTGTAACCAGAGACACTGAAGTGAAGAATAAACTAACAGTGAGCAGAGGAGAGGAGGGAGGGGAAGACTGGGGGAAACAGTGGAAGGGTGGTCAAGGAACATATATGGGGGACACATGGACAAA
>PVJD01005506.1:0-69004 GCA_004026545.1 Mormoops blainvillei | reverse complement strand
CAGCTGTATAAACTAGAGAAATTTTTGATAATTAGCACCAAGCATCAGATACAAACTTTTCTTAATATTCTTAACTACATTGTTCTCATAGCCAAAAACAAAAACACAGTAAAAAACCTTTTTTGGTATTTGGAAACATTGCAAATGTCCATTGACAGGAAAATTAAATAATAGATTGTAGCTGATTCATACATACAACAGAATTATTTAACTCTAAAGTTGTGAATATGTCTTGAATGCATAAATTGTATGTTAAAAAGCATAGGTATCACCAAACTCTGTATTAGTTTCCTCTGCTATAATAAATTATCATAAAACCAGTAGTCTATGTCAGCTGTGATAACTTATCACAAAAACTAGCAGCAACCACAAATTAATTATCTTACAGTTCTGGAGATTAGAAATCCAAAATGCATCTCACTAGGCCTAAATAAGAGTCAACAAGCCCAAAATTTGTGTAGAGACTCAGAGAGGGAGTGCATTGTCTTGTCCTTTCTCAGTTCTAGAGGCCTCCACATACCTTGGCTCATAATTCCCTTCTCCCTTCCAAGCCAGCATTTATATCACTCCAACCTCTGGTACCATCATCACCTCTCCTCTGAATCTGATTCTCCTACCTGTTTTCACTTACAAAGACCCTTGTGATTACATTGGGTCTATGCTGGATAATCTAGGAAAATCTTCCTCTGTCAAAGTTCTTAAATTAATTATACCTGCAAAACCTCTTTTGCCATGCAAGGTAACATGTCACAGGTTCCAGGCATTAGGATTGTGGATATCTTCGGCCAGGCACAAAGTAGATTCTTATAAAAATAAAGTCCAGAAACAAGCAAAAATGAACAGTATGCTGTTTTGGTTGAAATAACTTCTATAGTAATCTTCTATTTTGAAAAACAAAGGAGTGATAAAGACAAAACCCTATCCTATCTGTGGACATGGGAAAAGGTTGGGAGGTAGGAAACAGAGAAGCACATGACTAGCTATAAGGAGCTGGCAGTACTAAAGTTCATAAATTTGGCGGTATGTTCATGACTTTTAAGTTATGCTTAATAGCTTTCTGCATTGTTACATAAATTATTTGTAAAATATTACATTGTATTACCTATTATATTAAGATAGTTTAACAAAAGTCAAATACACAGATTGAGAAATATGCACATTATTTTCAGAGTGCATATTTGTTTGTAGCGCTATACATATAATGTATTATGTACTTCGTCATGTATAAACAGAAGTGAACTAAATTATAAAGGAGGTACTATAAGATTACATGTGGGTCTCTCTGCTGTTATAACACTCATGATAGCCTTTAATTCATGTTTTATTCATATAACTCATCTCAAATATTGAATGCCTAAAATACCTAGCATAGCACCAAACAGTTTGCTAATCAATATAGTTTTATGACTGGGGGGTAGGTATGTAGTCAAACATTGCATTTACAATCTTGGGCTGCCGTAACAAAATGCCATGAATTGGGAGGCTTAAGCGAAGCAAATCTTTTCTCCTAATTCTAGAGGCTGGAAATCTGAGGTCAGAGTGCAAGCATAGTTGGATTTCTGGTGAGAGCTCTCTTTCTGGCTTTTAGATGGCCACCTTTTCTCTGAGTCTCACGCGGCGGAGAAAAAGACAGACAGAGAGAGAGAGAGCGAGCAAGTGAGCAGGATCTTTGGCGTCTCTTTGTATACCAGCATTAATCCCATCATGAGAGCCCCACCATCATGAGTACCCCAGGACCTTATTTAAATCTAATGACCTCTCCAATTCCTTATGTCCGAATACCATAATATTTGAGATTAGACTTCAATACTGTATTGGAGGGGGGTATAAATCAGTCCATAGAATATAGTTTCATTTTATTTAATTGATTTTTAGAGACATAGGTCAGGGTGGGGAAGAGAGAGCGACAAAAAGAGACAGAGAGAGAAATACCAGTTTGTTGTTTCATCCATCATGCAGTCTTTGGTTGATTCCTGCACCTGACCTGATTGGGGATTGAACTGCAACCTTAGGGTATGGGGACGAAGTTCTAACCAACTAAACTACTTGGCCAGGGCCCACAGTTTCATTTTTAAAGCACCCTATCAAATACAGTGTCTTAGTCTTTTAGAGCTGCTGTAACACAAATACCAGAGGTTGGGTGGCTTATAAACAACAGAATTTATTTTTCATAGTTATGGAGGCTAGAAGTCCAAAATCAGAGTGTCAGCATGGTTGAGTTCTGGTTGTAACAGCAGAAAATTGTAACAGTGGGAAACTATAACCCTCCCCACTATTCTTTTGACATTGTTTCTGTAAGTGCTGACTCTAATATGTAGCTTGTAGATAAACAGCATGTCTGTATAAGTTTCAAAAGACATAGACTCTGATCTTCAAGCACCCCAGCTCTGGGAGATTTGCTGACCTTCATCCAAGGAGCAGGATGGAGTGAACCCAGGATGACGTGAATCCATAATGACTAAAGCAGGATGATGCCCACCGGGTCATCACTTGCTATATCAGCATGGACTGTACTAGTCTGCATGTAGAGAACTTTGCAACCCCCTCACAAGGGCAGCTAAATCCTAGTTACTTCCCAAAGACCCCCACCTCCTAATGCCATCACATGGGAGTGCTGGTATGGTTTCAACATATGGATTTTGGGTAGACATGAACATTCAGTCTGTAACAGAAAATACTCTCTAGAAAGTCCTTTACAGTATTGAATGATGAAACTCTTTATTTTTAGAGGTCACAGTCACAATTCCTAGATTGTGTACCCAATGATTATTGATTATTATGAAATAAAACCGGAAACAAGCTTTCGTTTGCCATTTGTGTTTTGTTTGTCCTAGCAACATGGTACATATAAAAGAAAGAGGCCTGTTTATGGTACCGGCAGATTTTCTGATGATTTTGTCAGCTAATTGAACTTTGGAGGAAGGTAAAGGAAGAAAGCAGAGTAAAATAGGAAGCTTTAGATCTTATGGTGGAGAGTAATTACGAATATACAGCCCACGCCAATCAATATTATCCAATAAAATTATTTTATAGAATTATTTTCCTCCCAAACTAACAATCTTTTTGGTGTATGTTTTAAATTTTAAGATGTATTTTCTCAATTTAAATCTCATATCAATCTGGTGTTTTAAAATATATGTATAAGTTGCCCTGGCTGGTGTAGCTCAGTGGATTAAGCATTGGCCTGCGAACCAAAGGGTTGCCGGTTCGATTCCCCAGTTAAGGCACATGCCTGGGTTGCCGGCCAGGTCCCCAGTAGGGGGCATGTAAGAGGCAACCACATCTTGTTGTTTCTTCCCCTCCCTTTCTCTCTCCCTTCCTATCTGTCTAAAAATATAATATATAGAATCTTTAACAAAATATATATGCATAAATTGATATCAAACTATAAATATTTCAAATTATAATTCTTGAAATTAATAATAAAAAACATGTCTGAATGTGAACTATCCTGCTGTAGCACTAAATTATTTATCAAGCAATAGCAAGATCAAATTCCTGTTTGACCCACACAGACAGAGACAAATCTAGATTCACTTAGCGTGTCAGTCTAACATCCTCATTCCATGACCCATACTTTACTTGTATTCAGTCTGTATCCAGACAGGCTCATCCCCATACTAGCTGCCCAGTTTGATTTGTCTTAATTATGACAGAAAAAAAAGAGATTAAAAGCCTTCACTTAAGTAGCTAAGAATTTCGTGTAAAATAACAGTGACTAGCAACTATCCCTCCAACAATAAATTCAAGTAGCTATCGGTATCTCTGTTTATGGCTCTGTGTGCCACTTACTTATCAATCTCTTAAATCCTTTCAGTTTAGAATTTTAAACAATCCACACAGAAAAACTATATCTAAAAAGAATGATCATCATGAAAACAGGCATCCTAGAAAACTGTGCATATATGTTAAATTATTACAAATTTGAAGCACACTGATCAAATGCAAAAAGAATTCCACTAAGTGTTAAAACAGTTGGAAAAGTTCTCCCCACCCCCAAGTCCTACTTTTAAGTTCCTTTGATACAAGGTGGCACAAAGTCAAGAGAGAACTTAAAACAAGCTTCACATTAATATTTGAAAAAGGGCACCCACTGTGTTTGATGTAGCGCCCTTCATGCAAATCATGTAGTCCAAGAGAAATCCCAGTAGGAAAGATACTGCTTTCTTCTTAGCATGCTCCTTTTTTTTTTCCTTGCTGGATAATAATGAACTTCTCACACTCCCTTTGCAAACCCCCCGAGCTATACAGAAATTAAGTTATTACTTGCTAGCTGAACACTCTTTCGGCAAATTATAGGGACATATTTTTTATTATTATTATTGATTTTTTTGTTAAAAGAATAAGACTCAAATTCTAAACTTTATTAGGAAGAAAAATTATTTTTCTAGTAATGAGCAACATAAGATCTGAGGAAATTTGTCAAAACAGGACCTATTTATTTCAATTGTTTCAATATATGACTGATACTTATAAAAAGCATTCCTTGATAGAGTGGCAGCATGCAGGGGCATTGATTTAGCTGGTAAAGGGAATTAATAAGAGAGAGCCAAGGCACAGGAAACATGCCCCTAGCTGACTAAGGACTCCTCATAAAGCTCTCTTGCCTGGGGGGCCGGTGCTGGTGGGGGTGGCCAGAAACTAAATACCAAAGTCAGAATTGCTGCTATATTGAGAGTACCCATTTTGTTGTGTACTGGGAAGCTCTACATTTTTGGTGACTAGATACATATCTTCAGGACTACTTAGAGAACTGGATGAAAGATAAGCCTAACCATTTCTTCCTTTAATAACAATATGGAAATATTTAATGCTCTCTTCCTACCACCACACCCACATCAAATTCATCCAGGGGAACCCACAGTAATTTTTCTTTGGTGTCTGTAAAATGGCAATCATTTATTATTGTACCTTAACCTGAAAGCTCAAGTCCATGTTTTTAATATAACAAAGATCACCTGTGCTTCAATAGTTTATCCAACACTTTCATGTACTGTTGTTTTTGTTTGTTTGTTTTTCATTTGAACCACCACATAACTTTTTGAGGAAATTATTCTTACTTTTCAATTAATTCTACAAATAAGGAAACTGGAATTTTAGAGAGATTATGTAAACTACCTCTATGGTTATTAAAGTATGGTTAGCACCTTTGCCATCTGACTCCAGGTTATTTGAGTTTCTTAGAACAAGATAATTTCCTTGGAGTTAAATAGATAGCAGGAATTAAGATCAGTTCCTTGGCCTGAAAGGAATCTTGCTTGAAATCTCTGAAGGACACTGAGTGAATGAGTTCTCTCTGTATACTATTCACATCAGCTCCGTCACATGACTCTGTGCACTTACGGAGCTACAAGCTACATGCCAACATCGCGGTCGAAATGGTGAGCCTGAATTTATTTCAAATTGAGTTGTCTGAAAGTTTTATCATGAGGTTCAATGATCTAATTTTTTTCTTTTTCAGTGCATATACACAATTTCTTGTGAGTTCTTGAGTTTGCTGATTTTGACTGTGTTACTTTCCTCATATGTCCTATTGTTACTGTTTCTAATGATACTTTAGAAATTATTTTGGCCCTTAAGCTATTTCCTGTGTAGATTACTACCATATCATCAAATTTTTTTAAAAGAGGATACTGGATTCCGATTCAAAATGAAGAGCCAGAGACATTAAAAGGTCTACTTTAACATTTTATTCAACACTGCAAAAAAACATTACACTAAAGCTACAAAAACACATCAGTAGCACTGAATTTGAATTTTGGAAAAACTTGGACAAAGGATTTAGTTTCCTCCCTGAATAAAATTAACATATCTACTGACAAGGAAAAATAAACCCAAGGAAGTAAATAGATGTTAATAATGATGAAAAGGATATGCTTCTCAAAACATGGTCTCTAATGATTATTTTACACAATTACCTTCACTTTGATATCTTTTAAATAATGATTTCTCATCATTTCTTCAAATAAGACCATGAATTTTAATATAATGGATCAGACAATTAGTGCATCTAAACTAAAACCTCCATGTGGTAGGTGCCAGTGGGCTGTTTGAGGGAAAGGCTAAACAAATTGCACCTCTGCCCCGCTCTACACAGCATGTGATACTGTTCCTGACTTAAACAGATGATAAGGCATATGCCTAGCAGCTTCTAATTACTGTTTTAATTATCTTAGCTTTTATAGCTAACACACAGTAGCCATTGAAAGACTGAGGAAATAGGCTTTAAAATCACGTGTCCACACAGTTTCCTACCAGTATTTAAGATTTCTTTCTCATATGTTTACATTTAAAAAATTAATAATACATCTACTATTGATTTGGTTTAGAAAATGAGAGCATTGCTGGAGTGCAAAGACAAGAATTACAGGTACCGTTAACTAATGAAGGTGTTGGTGAGGTACCAAGTCAAATGTTTTGTGTTTGTTTTCCTTAGCACCCCCTGAAAAACAAAGTATGCACGTTTGTGTGGAATAAAGAATGTGCTCTATAGTTTGGTTTGGTTTTGTTTGTTTTTTGTTTTTGCTTCTTTAGAAAACATTAAGGATGCCTGCTTAAGCATGGAGTCACCAATTAAAGATGTTATTATATCTTTATAAGTTTATTTCCTGCTTCCAGGTTAATGACTATTATTTCAGCATATAATGTAAGCTTTATTCATGTTTAAGATGTTAGTATATAATAGCCATTAATCAAATTAATAAGTAGCTACAGGATCCATTCTCAAAACTATCCTTTGTAGAGAGAGGTTGGGTTAAGTAATAGTTTGGAATATAGCATATCCTTTTTAAAGCTACTCTGTACTTTTTGAATTTCTCTCTATATCTTTTAACAATGACATTATTTATTTAATTAGTGTTTAAATCTAGACAACAAAAAAAAGTTTCTCATACATTACTTACTAATCCTCACAAAACTCCCATGAAGTCAGGAGCATTATTCTGGTTTTTCATATGAAGATGTTTGACAAGATTAAGAGGTTTCTTCAAAGGTAAATAATGAGTCATTAGGAAAAAGTGTCATCACTTTATCCATGAAAATATTCTACCTATTAATAATTAATGTGAAATGCAATGCTTGCTATCTGTCTTTATATAAATATTCATGTGAGTATTATGTTAGGTAAATATAAAAGTGGTAGTCCAGCCCAGAGGTAGAGAAATGGCATGGCTGTCCTGTGAGTCAGATACAGAGCGCAGGTGTAGAGCGGATAATGCGTGAGTGGGGGGCAGAAAGATGCAGGGGTATACACAAGTTCGGGAGCCAGAAAAAAACCTAGATTGGAATCCCTATTCTGTTATATATTAAGTGAGTAGCTTGTGACAGTTATATTCTCTCTCCAAATCTCAGTTTTTG
Organism: Mormoops blainvillei; assembly: GCA_004026545.1. Taxonomy (NCBI): domain Eukaryota; kingdom Metazoa; phylum Chordata; class Mammalia; order Chiroptera; family Mormoopidae; genus Mormoops; species Mormoops blainvillei. Next base: position 61,648 of record PVJD01005506.1, on the reverse strand, counting down.
TCTCTGTAATCTGTAAAACACAGCGCTTATATCGAATAGCTGTGAGGACTAGAGCTCCTATATCTAGCGCCAGACACAGAGTGGCAACGAATAAACAATAGGTCTTAGGACAAAACAAACAAACAAAAAGATAGAGTTTTATGTTAGTGCATCAGTCCTTATTCAGTGTAAGTCTCTGAAATGTTTTATGCTAATTAAATAGAAAGAACAAAAAGATAATATTAAACATTTTAAACATGTTGTTTATTTATGTTAGTTAAGAAGATAACTTTTTTTATCAGGGAATTTCTGTGCTTTTTCTTTACAAATTGTTTGCTGTAGCTACAGGATATAAGTAAAAACTTGTGATATGGTTAAAAAATGGTATAACATTGGTGTTCTCATGTTTACAATATTGGTCAGAGAAGAATTATTGTTTCATTCACTGTATGCTTTCAGGTGGTTTCAATGAAGTAGTTAATGTCATTTGACTTTTTTAATATAAATTGCTTAGAAAGTACCTAGTTTTCACATCTATTGGGTAAAAATATTTTTATATTAGTAAGTTTGGGGATGCTGAAGTGATCTCTCTGCTCATTTGTCTTTGAATTTTAAAAAACCTATAACCCCATTATGATTTTAGGAAACCAGTCTATTTAGCTTCACGGCTTCTACTCAAAAGTAACACTTACATGAAAATCAAATAGTATTAATTTATTGAATATATTCTTGATTCTATTACAAATCCATATCTGCGTTTGGATAGAGGTAATTGAGAATAAGTTTGAGGCATTGTTCTTTGTTAGCTCAACCAAATTTCTCCTGTTTTAAAACATTCTGAAAGGGACTGGGGGGTAATATGATGAGCTAAGATAATTTTGGAAATAAGTGGAGTCTTTAAAGGTAAAAGAAACTATACATAAGCACTGCACTATAAGTGGTAAAGTTGATTCCCATATGAAAAACCGTTAACATTTCTGTAACCATTATACATGTTAGAGCAATTGAATGTAAATAAGTGGATAGTGGATGGTTAGAGCCAGGTTCCTATTCCTGTTGGAATAGGAAGCTATACATAAGCAAGAGGAGGATTCTAGAATGATCTATGTGGTAATGGATCATGTTAGAAACATCAGCATGAATTCATCTTTACCTTAATACAGATATTGATGATTACATACAGAAATATAGATACACAAATATGCACATTAGTATGCACATACTTCCCTGTTGAGAGGGCTTAAAGACAATGGCATCCCAGTAGCAATCAGCATACTTCGCACCCAGATCTTGGTTTTTAATACTATTCTTCAGGAAAACAAGAGATCCTTAGGCAAATGGCTAGTTCTAATTTCACAGTAGAACATATACTAAATGACCCCAGAATATCCTGTAATACCAACAATTAAGTCTCCACCCCCCCCCCCACACACACGTGTATCAAAGGAACACAGGAACCAAGTGAAAGAGCTCCTAATGATCAAAGCTGGATGAAAATGAGCACCGGAAATGAATTATAAACCAAAGTATAAAATTTATGCCCTTGAGGCTACATGATATAAATGAAATTATTCACTCATTCATTTATACTTTCATTTATGGGTAAAATAGAGCAGTTCTCTGATTCAGAATGCCAAATGATGTATGTACTTTGTCCTCACAGAGGTGGGCATTCAAATTTGGGCTGTATATAGTGATTATCTTCCACGGAGTACAATTATAGAGTTTTAAGGACCACAGGAGGTCTCCCTATGGTAGTTAATTTTAACACATAATTAAATTATAAATCGGAGTTAGCAAGGCAAAACAGGAATGAAGGGGGAGGGAAACAGTTCCAGACAGAGAAAACTGTTTCTTTGTATCAGTTGATCAAAAGTGTTGAAATTCAAGGGCTCAGTACTGGAGGAATTAAGCTAAACCAGAATGTCAAAAAATCGAGTGATTCAAGGTAAGGCAGGCAGTGAGACAGAAAAAGTTCTGCAAGTATAAAGCACATTTAATTGCTATTACGGCAGTAATATAAAGCCATAAAGGGTTCTGGGCCTGTGAGTGAACACCTGATGGAGTTCGACGGCCCTATCCAGTGTGGCTTGGAACAGGGCAGGGATGGATGTAACGTTCCTCTGTGACAGTAATTCAGGCGAGGGATAGTGACATCTCAGACATCTTCTCTGTTTGCACAGAGCAACGTTTCTGAAACTTTAGTGAGTATCAGAAGACTAGTAAAAACACAAATTGCTGGGCACAAGGCCCGGACTTGCTGATTCAGTAGAACTGGAATGACGCCTGCGAATTTGCATTTCCTGCAGTGTCTTAGGGTGTGCTGCTGCTGTTGCTGCTCCACATAGCAAACTTTGTTAACCACTGCTGTGCCCTTGTGAGAATGCGAAAAAGTTCACGTTAGGTATATGCTAAGGAATCGTCTTTCTTGGTACTATAGCATGTTCCATTAGCTTAAATAATATTTCCAAATTATTCCCCAAAGAGAAATAGAAACATTTCTTCTGTTATTGATTTCTCATTAGGTTCACTATAATTAGATAACATATTTAAGTATAATTTCAAGTATTTGAAATGTAACTTTGTTTTATGACTGTGGGAGGTTTTATTTTTGGCGAACGTTTCACTTGCACTTGAAAAGAATGCCATTCTGTTATTTTGGTGTTGTGTTCCACATATGAATGACATGTAGTTGATTAAATATATTATATATAAAAACATACTGTTTTTTGCTCACTTATGTTGAAGTATGCAATTACCCTACTGTAATTTGTTACCCTACTGTAATGTAGATTTGCCCTTTTCCTATTTGGTTCTATCAATTTTTGTTTTACGTGTTTTGAAGCTGTGTTTTAAATATGCGCATTTCAGTCAAAAATTTTTATTGGTATGTGTTGCTATATATTTTTCCATTCTTTTCTTCTACACAGTGTATATTGTATATTACAGAGTTGTACATGTGCAGGTGTTTTTACATGTTTATTTTAGGGATTATGATGCATATTATTAATTTTAAATTTTATATATTTTTATTAATATATGGTAAAATTAATTAGAATTAATAATATATTTCTTCGAGGAAATATAGAAACCTTAATAACATTTTGCCTATTTCTTTTCCCACATTTCTGTTGCAGCTGTCATAGTTATAATCTACTTTGAAATATTTTAGATAAAATGTAAATATTGCCTTTCTTTTAGAAAAATCACACATATGTTAAAGAACAAAAAGGACAAAAATATATCTACCCAGTAGGTTACTCCTTTTTATACTGTCTTTTGATGTATTTTATTTTCATATATTATACCCACATTAAACATTTAAAATATTTTCTGTCTTTATTAAATAGATTTTTTATCAGAATAAAATTTTATTTTTATTAAATTTACTGGGGTGACATTGGTTAATAGGATTATGCATGTTTTAAGATTACATTTCTGTGATACATGATCAATATATAGCATTGCGTGAGCACCACACATAGCCAAACCATCTTTCATCACCCTGTGTTTGGCCCCTTTTGCTTAACTAACCACTATTCCCCTTCTCTGTGGCAACCACCATACTGTCGTCTGTCTATGAGATTTTTCTTTCTTGCTTATTAATTTGTTGCTTTCGGTTTTACATCCCACATGTGAGTGAAATTATATAGTTCTTACCTTTTTCTGTCTGACTTATTTTGCTTACTTACCGTAATATTCTAATTAAGAAGTAAAATCATTGATATTTAAGTTGTACAATGCAACTTCTCTTTTTGCTGGTTTGTTTTTGTTTTAAGACTAGTTTTTCAGAGCAGTTTTAGATTTACAACAAAATTGAGAGGAAGGAACAGGGATTTCCCATATACCTTCTCCTTCCATAAATACATAACCAACCCCTTTATCAATATCAGTCACTAGAATTCTACATTTTTCACCACAGTTGAAAATACATTGACACAGTGTAATCACTCAAAGTCTGTAGTTTACCTTTGGGTTCACTTTTACTGTTGGACATTCTATAGTTTTTGACAAATGTGTAATGACAGATATCCATCCTTATAACATCACCAAGTATTTTCACTGCCCCCAAAATTCTCAGTTCTCTGCCAATTTCTCTGCCCCCTCCCCATCCCTGGATACAGGTCTTTTTACTGTCTCCATAGCTTAACCTTTTTCACAGCACCATGTAGTTGAAATTATACAGAATATAGTCTATTCAGGTTGATTTCTTGTCTTGGTTATATGCATTTAAGGTTCTTCCATGTCCTTTCATGGCTTGATAGGCTCATTTACTTTTGGCGTTGAATAATATTCCAATATCTGGATGTACAACAGTTTATTTATCCAATCATCTACTGAAGAACTGCTTAGAGGCTACCAAATTGGGACAATAATAAATGAACTGCTATGACCTTCATGTGCAGGTTTGTGTTTGGACTTGTGTTTTCAACTCTTTTGGGAAAATAAATACCAAGAAGTACAATTGCTGGATCATATGCCAACAAAAAGATTGTTTTTTTAAGAAACCACCAAACTGTCTTCCAAAGGGGCTGCACATTTTGCATTACCACAGCAATGTATCAGTTTCTGTTGCTCCACATCCTTACCATCATTTGTTGTTGTCAGTGTTCTGGAATTTGGTCATTCAAATAAGTTTCTTGTTTTAATTTGCATTTCCTTTATGATCTATGATTTGAAACAACCTGTCCTATGTTTATGTGAAACTACATCTCTCTTTTGTTGAGGTACCTGTAAACATCTTTGGCCCGTTTTTTAATAAGGTTGTTGTTTTTTCTTGTGTTTTTTATAGTTTGTTTTTTTAATTGTTGTTCAAGTACAGTTGTCTCCATTTTCCGGTCACTACTTTCCATTGCCCCACCCGCCCCCACCTCCCACCCTCAATCCTTCCCACCTTTGGCTTTGTCTGTGAGTCCTTTATACATGCTCCTTGATGACACTTGACCTTCTTTTCCTCCATTAGTCCCCTCCCTTCACCCCTCTGGTTACTGTCAGTTTGTTCTTTATTTCAATGTTGTTGGTTATATTTTGCTTACTTATTTGTTTTATTGATTAGGTTCCACTCCACATATAGGTGTGATCATATGGTATTTGGTTTTCACCACCTGGCTTATTTCACTTAGCATAATGCTGACCAGTTCCATCCATGCTGTCGTGAAGGGTAGTAGTTCACTCTTTCTTTCTGCTACATAGTATTCCATTGTGTAAATGTATCATAGTTTTTTGATCCAGTCATTTACTGTTGGGCACTTAGGTTGCTTCCAACACTTGGCTATAGTAAATTGTGCTGCTATGAATATTAGGATGCATAGGTTCTTTTGAATTAGTGTTTCAGGATTCTTAGGCTATAATCCCAGAAGTGGAATTGCTGGGTCAAAAGGCAGTTCCATTTTTAGTTTTTTGAGGAAATTCCAAACTGTTTTCCATGGTGGCCTTATCAGTCTGCATTCCCACAGAGTACTAGGGTTCCCTTTCTCCACATTCTCACCAGCACTTGTTGCTTGTGATTTGTTTATGATGGCCATTCTATCTGGTGTGAAGTGGTATCTCACTGTGATTTTAATTTGTATCTCTCTAATGCCTAGTGATGTTTAGCATCCTTTCATATGTTCTGGGCTCTCTGTATGTCCTCCTCAGAGAAGTGTCTATTCAGGTCCTTTGACCAATTTTTAATTGGATCGTTTGTCTTCCTGGAGTGAAGTCCTGTGACTTCTTTATATATTTTGGAGATCAAGCCCTTGTCCAATGAATCATTGGCAACTATATTTTCCCATATGGTTGGTTCCCTTTTCATTTTGTTGATGTTTTCTTTAGCTGTCCAGAAGATTTTTATTTTGATGAAGTCCCATTTGTTTATTCCTTCCTTTATGTCCTTTGCTATAGGGGACATATCAGTGAAAATATTGCTGCATGGAATCTCTGAGATTCTCCTGCCTGTGTTCTTGTCTAGGACATTCATGGTGTCATGACTTATAGTTAAGTCTTTTATCCATCTTGAGTTTATTTCTTTGTATGCTGTAAGTTGGTGGCCAAGTTTCATTTTTTTGCATGTAGCTGTCCAGCATTTGTTGAAGAGGCTATTTTTACTCCATTTTATTATTTTGCCTCCTTTGTCGAATATTCATTGATCATAGAGACATAGGTTTTCTTTTTCTTGTTTGATCACTGTGGATAGGACTTCCAGTACTATGTTGAATAGAAGTGGTGAAAGCAGACACCCTTGTCTTGTTTCTGACCTTAGTGGGAAAGGTTTTAGCTTTTACCCATTGAGTATGATGTTGACTGTAGATTTCTCATATATGGCCTTTATTATGCTTAAGTATGCACCCTTTACTCCTATTTTGCTGAGTGTTATTATCATAAATGGGTGCTATACCTTGTCAAATGCTTTTTCCACATCTATTGATATGATCATGTGATTTTTGTCTTGCCTTTTGTTTATGTGATGGATTACGTTTATTGATTCGTAAATATTGTACCACCCTTGCATCCTTGGGATGAATCCCACTTGATCATGGTGGATAATCTTTTTAATGTATTGCTGGATGTGGTTTGCAAATATTTTGTTGAGGATTTTAGCATCTATGTTCATCAATAATACTGGCCTATAATTTTCTTTCTTTGTTGTTTCTTTATCTAGTTTGAGGAGTTGGGTGATCCTGACCTCATAAAAAGAATTTGGGAGTCTTCCCTTTTCTTGGGTTTTTTGGAATAGTCTGAGAAGGACAGGGGTTACCTCTTCCTGAAATGTTTTGTAAAATTCTCCTGTGAGACCATGGGGTCCATGACTTTTGTGTGCTGTGAATTTTTTTATTACTCTGTCAATTTCAACAGCTATTATTGGTCCGTTCAGGCTTTCTGCTTCTTCATTCAGTTTTGGAAGATTATATTTTTCTAGAAATTTGTCCACTTCACCCAGGTTTTCAAATTTCTTGGCATATAGTTGTTTGTAATTTCTTACAATACTTTGTGTTTCTGTGATATCAGTTGTAATTTCTTCTATTCCTTTTCTGAATTTATTTATTTGGGTCCTCTCCCTTATTTTCTTGATGAGTCTGCTTAAAAGATTGTCGATTTTGTTTATCTTTTCAAAGAACCAGCTCCTGGATTTATTGATCCTTTTAATTGTTCTCTTAGTCTCTATGTCATTCAATTCTGCTATGATCTTGATTATTTCCTTCCTTCTGCTCACTCTGGGCTTTCTTTGTTGTTTCTCCAGTTCTTGTAGATGTATGGTTATGTTGCTTATTTGAAATGCTTCTGTCTTTTTCAGGTAGGCCTGTATTGCTATGAACTTCACTCTCAAAACTGCCTTCGCTGTGACCCATAGGTTTTGGACTGTTGTGCGTTCATTTTCATTTCTTTCCAGGAACTTTTTGGTTTCTTCCTTGATCTCGTTATTGACCCGTTAATTGTTTAATAGCATGCTATTCAGTCTCCATGAGTTTGAATGCTTTTGAGGTTTTCCCTTGAGGTCAGTTTCTAGTTTCAAACCCTTGTGGGCCAAGAAAATGCTTGCTATGATCTCAGTTTTCTTGAAATTGTTGAGGCTTGTTTTGTTTCCTATCATATGGTCTATTTTTGAAAATGTTCTGTGGGCATTTGAAAAGGGTGTGTATTTTGTTTCTTTGGGATGAAAGGTATATATATATATATATATATATATATATATATATATATATATATATATCAGTTAAGTCCAATTGATCTAATGTGTCATTCAGTTCCACAATATCCTTGCTGATATTTTGTCTGGATGATCTATCCATTGTTGGCAGTGGGGTGTTATCCCCTAGTATAAGTGTGTTGCTGTCTATATGTTTCTCAAAGTCCTCCAATATTTTCCTTATATATTTGGGTGCTACTATGTTGGGTACACATAGGCTTACAATGTTTATGTCTTCTTGGTGGATTCTTCCTTTGAGTATTATGAAGTGTCCTTCTATGTCCCTTTTTATGGCTTTTGTTTTGAAGTCTATTTTATCTGATATGAGTATTGCTACCTTGACTTTTTTTTCCCCTGTTCATTTGCTTGGAGTATTTTTTTTCCAACCCTTTACTTTCAACCTGTATAGCTCTTCTGTTCTGAGGTAGGTCTCTTGTAGGCAGCATATGTGTGGGTCATGTTTTCTTAGCCATTCACCTACCGTATGTCTTTTGATTGGAGCATTTAATCCATTTACATTTAAGGTTATTATTGATAGGTATTTATTCATTTTTTTTTCTTTTGTATCTGGGTTCCTCTCTCTCGTGCTCCTTTTCCTACATCTTCTTAAAGTAGTCACTTTAGCATATCTTGCAATGCTGGCCTGGCAGAGGTGTATTCTTTTAGCCTTCTTTTGTCTGGGAAACTCCTTATTTTGTCTCCCATTTTAATTGAGAGACTTGCTGGATAGATTAGTCTTGGTTGCAGGACTTTGCTTTTCATTACTTGGAATATTTCTTGACATTCTCTTCTGGCTTATAGTGTTTCTTATGAGAAGTTAGCTGCTAGCCTTATCAAGGCTCCCTTGTATGTTACTTCCTATTTCTCCCTTGCTGTCTTTAAGATTCTTTGTCTTTGATATTTGCCATTTTAATTATGATGTGTTTTGGAGTGGGTCTCTTTGGGTTCTTCTTGACTGGGACCCTCTGTGCTTCCTGGACATGTGTGCCTTTTTTCTCTTTCCTCAAATTAGGGAAGTTTTCCATTAATACTTTTGCAAACAGGTTTTCTTTTCTTTTTTTTAAACATTTATTTATTTATTTTGAGAGAGAGGGGATGGGAGAGAGGAACAGAAACATCAATGTGTGGTTGCCTCTCGCACACCCCCTACTGGGGACCTGGCCTACAACCCAGGCATGTGCCCTGACTGGGAATCAAACCTGTAACCCCTTGGTTCACAGGCTAGGTCTCAATCCACTGACCCACACCGGCCAGGGCTCAAACAGGGTTTCTATCCCTTGCTCCTCTTCCTCTCCTTCTGGCATACCTATTACGTTTCATTTTGTTCTACATTTCCCTTAATCCCTCTTCATTCTTCCTGAGTCTTTTTTCATTTCCTTTCTCTTTCTGGGAGCTTTTTTCTACCTTGTCCTCCAGCTCTCTGATTTGATCCTCTGCTTCCTCTAGCCTATTTTTGATTCCTTCTACTGTGCTTTTCAATTCACAACTTGTATTCTTCATTTCCTCCTGGCTCTTGTTGATAGTTTCTATATCCTTTTTCATGCTCATATAGTTTCCAGTTAGTTCCTTATAGTTTCCCTGTAGTTTTTGGTAATTCTCACTGAGTTCATTGAGCTTCCTTATAACCACTGTTTTGAACTCAATATCTGATGTTTTACTTGCCTCTGTTTCATTTAGCAGTCTTTCTGGGGATTCCTCCTTGCCTTTTGATTAGGGGTTGTTTCTTTGTCTTCCCATTATTTGTGAGACTCTTTGTCTTCTGCTTCTTATATTGACAAGTTCTGACTCCCTGACTTTGTAGTATAAACTTCTATGGAAGGAGGCCTGTGGGATTCAGTGATCTCCTAAACCTGATGTTCTTGTGACACCTGTTATGCCATTTATGTTGGCTCTATGGAAGTAATAGGGTTTTGATTATTGTTTCATCATTCTTTGGTAGGTCCTTCCATCCAGCTAGTTGACTGAGGATAACCGTGCTCAACATGTCTTGTGTGTTGTTGTACAGGTGTTGCCAGAACAAAATCACAAAGCCCAGGAAACAAACCCACATCTGAAAAAATAACTTCCCCCTGCAATCCCACTGTCAACAGCGAGTGAACCAGTATTAATAAGGCTGTAAAGAGATTAAGACTATTATAAGAAAAGACAGAAACAAACTATAGTACAAAATCTAGTGAATTAATGTGCCGAAGCTCGATTGACAACAAATGAATGTTAAAAAGCTATGCAGTAAAAAAAAGATCACAAATCCTGGAGAAGACTTCAGTGGATTTCGACTGGGTAAATTACGTCTTGTGTTTGCTGCTATTTTTTTCTTCCTGGAAGCACCTCGGGTAATGTCAGATGTTGACCCAGTCTTACCTCAGGCGGTCTGTCTGAGATTTTCTGGGATCTACAGTCTGTGGCTGCCTCTTTCAGTTGTTAATCTAGTCACTCTGGACCCAGCAGTCAGACTTAAGCACTATAGGGCGGGGCAGAATCCCCGCTGGGACCAGGGTTAATGTTTCCCCTCAGGCTGCTGCTGCTCGGAGGGGCGTGGTCTGGGTGAGTTTGATGGCTGCTGCTTATGGGGGATGATCCAGGACCAGGATCCTGTAAGCTACTCTCTCAGTTCTCTCCCCAAAGTCTCTGTCCCCAGTTTCTCTTCAGGCGTCTCTGGGCTACTCTGGCTCTGCCTTTGCTGGAGCCCTGGGTATGTGACTGCAGATGAAAATTTATGTGTTGGCCCTTTAAACGGCTCTTTCAGTCTTCAGTCACCGGTCTCTGGCAGAGAGCAATCCTGCACTTTTCATAGCTGGCTGTTATCTGTGTCCTTTTTTGGTTCTGGTGCTGTAGGCTGGGTCCCTGCATATGGTTTAGACCCCCCTCTTCTCAGGGTGATCCAACTGGTTGCTTAAATATCCCTCTGGTGCTGCCGCCTGAGGGTGCCCCGGCAGCCTTCTCCAGTCTCTGCCGCACTCCTTACCAGCCGGGTTGTGCTGAACTGATTCTTCTGTCTGTCCGAGGTTATAAGGCTTCTTTCTCGCTATTGTTCAGTTGTTTGTTACAGGTGATTTTTCTCCACAATTTAGTTGTAATTCCAGATTGGTCCTGGGAGGAGGTCAGTGTGACTTCCATTCATTCCTCCACCACCGTGCCTCCTCGGTTGTTTGTGTTTTGTTGTTGAGTTTTAAGAGTTCTTTATATTTATGGATAACAGTACTTTATTAGATATGTCTTTTGCAAATATTTTATCTTAGCCCGAAGCTTGTCTTGTAATTCTTTTGATATTATCTTTCACAGAGCAAAAGTTTTTAATTTTAATGAAGTCCAGCCTATGCATTACTTTTTTGCATTGTGTCTTTCGTATTATATCTAAAAAGGCATCACTATACTCAGGTCATTGAGTCAGGTCATATGGTCTGGATTATTGCATCCTCCTAAAATTCATATGTTTAAATCCTAACCCCCATAGGTATTGTTCTTAGTAGAAGGTGCCTTTGGGAAGAAATTCAGTCATGGAGGTCAAATCATCATGAATAAGGTTAGTCCTCTTATTAAAGAGACTCCACAGAACTCCTGGAGTCCCTTTTGTCATGTTGGATACAATGATGTGTGACCTGGAATAAAGCCCTAACCTTACTATGTTCACACCATGATCTTGGACTTCTGGCTTCTAAAACTGAGAAAAATAAATTTGTTATTATAGCAGCCCAATTGAAATACAACAATTATCTTGGTTTTCTCATGTTATGGTCTAGGAATTTTATGGCTTTGTGGTTTAAATTTAGGTCTACAAGGGAAACCTCCCCAAAATGGAATTTATTTATAAAAACATTGTGTATTTATTGTTACATATTTAACCTCAGTCACCTTCAAAGTAGTCTCCATTTGATGCAATACACCTAGTGAGATATATTTTCCACTGCTGAAAACAAACAGGTGTTGAACTTGTAAATTTTGATGCCTTTTAGTGCTTGTAACATTTTTTGCTCTACTTTTTCTACATAGGCAAAACGTTTCCCTTAGAGGACTTTTTTCATCCAGGGAAACAAAAGATAGTCACTTGAGGTGAGATTGGGTGAATAGGGAGGGTGGCACGAGAGTCATGCCATTATTTGGTCAAAAGCTGCTATGCATTCAGTGCACTGTGGGAAAGTATACTCATAAATCACCCGTCATGAAATGGGCAAACACACTGAAAGTCTTCCAAAAAAAAAAAAAACCTCACTGAAGTTGAATGCAGCCTCTCACAACAATACCAGTTGGTACACTGATACAGATGGGTTCCTAGAACACTCACCTAGCAGGGGAAGCCTTTACTACAAGAGACCCACCCTCCAGAAGATAATTCCATGATTTTTTATCTCCCCTAACGTGATCCATATCACATTTATTTTTGCAAAGGGTGCAGGTCTGTTTCCAGTTTCATTTTTATTTTTTTCATGTGTATGTCCAGTTTCTCCAGCACCATTTGTTGAAGAGATTATCTTTGTTCCATTGTATTACCTTTGATCCTCTGTCAAAGATCAGTTGATTATTTTCAGGAGTCCATTTCCGGGTTGCTATTCTGTTATATTGATCTATTTGTCTATTATTTCAGCAAGAGTAGACACAATGTATTGACTACTGTGGTTTTATACTAAGTCTTTAAGTCAAACAGTCCTTTTTTGTTCTCTTGTTCTCTTCCTTCAATATTGTATTGGATATTCTGGGTTGTTTGTCTCTACATATGTTAGAATCAGTTTATTGACAAACATAAATTAACTTCCTGGGGTTTTGTCAAGGGTTGGACTGAATCTATTGATCAATTTGAGCAGAACTGGCATATTGACAATATTGTGTCTTCATCTCCATGAATGTGGAATATCTCTTCATTTATTTAGTTATTTGACTTCCTTCATCAGAGTTCTATAGGTTTTCTTACGTAGATCTTGCATTTTGTTAGATTTATACCTCTGTGTTTCATTTGGGGGTGCTAATATAAATTATACTGTGTTTTCAAATTTTAAACTCCATCTGTTCATTGTTGGTAATAGGAAAGCCATTGATTTTATAAATTAACATTGTATCTTGCAGCTTTGCTATAACTGCTTATTAGTTCAAGGGAGTTTTTCTTAGGTTTTTTTCCCCCCATAGATAATCATGTTATCTATGAACAAAAATAGTTTTATTTATTTAGTCTGTATTTATGTACAATTTATTTTCTCTCTTGTGTTATTGTATTAGCTAGAACTTCCAGTATGATGTTGAAAAGAAATCGTGAAAGGGCCATCCTTGCTTTGTACTTGAGCTTAGTGGAAAAGCTTTAAATTTCTCACCATTAAGTTTGGTGTTAGTTGTAGATTTCTCGAAGCTATTCTTTATCAAGTTGAGAAAGTTTCCTTTTATTTCTAGTTTACTGAATATTTTTATCATGAATGATTTTGAGTTTTGTCAAATGCTTTTTCTGCATCTATTGATAAAATCACATGACTTACTTTTTTAGCCTGTTCTGGTAAATTACATTAATTGATTTTTAAATGTTGAACCAGTCCTGCATACATGGTATAAATCCACTTGGTCATGATATCTGATTCTTTTCATATTTTTTTTGTATTTGATTTACTAATATTTTATTGAGGATTTTTTCACCTATGTTTATACCATATTGGTCTGTAGTTTTCTTATAATTTCATTTTCCAGTTTCGATGTTAGAGTAGTGCTAGCCTATTAGTAAGATGCATTCCCTATGTTTTATATTCTGAAAGAGATTTAGGTAATTATATAATTTATTCCTTAAATGTTTATTAGAATTCACCAGGGGACACATCTCGATCTGGTACTTTTGGATATGGAAGGTTATTAATTATTGATTCAATTTATTTAATATACATAGACCTCCTCAAATATTTTTTTTCTTATATGAGTTTTGATAGACTGTGCTTTTCAAGGAATTGCTTTATTTCATTTAATTTATCATATTTGTGAGCATAGAGTTGTTTATAATATTTCTTTAATATCTTTTCAATTTCCATAGACTCTTACATTTCTGACATTAGTAATTCCTTTCCTCTTTTTGTCTTAGTTAACCTGTATAGAAGCATGTTGATTTTATTTATATTTTCAATGACACTTTTGGTGTCATTGATTATCACTATTTATTTTTTGATTTAACATTTATTAATTTTTGTTCTAATTCTTTTTTTCCTCTGCTTACTTTGGTTTTAATTCCTCTTCCAATAAGCTAAGATGGCAACTTAGATTATTGATTGAAAATTTTTCTTTTCCAGTATATTTATTCAACAAGATAAATTTCCCTCTAATCACTCCTTTTACCCTATCCTACAACATTTGATAAATTTTGTTTTTACTTTCATCTAGTTTAAAATATTTTTAAATTACTCTTGATAATTTTTCTTTAATCCATGTGTTATTTAGAAGTGTACTGTTTAATTTCCAAATATATGGGGATTTACCAGTTATCTTTCTGTTACTGATTTCTAGTTTACTTTCATTGTGGTCTGACAGTAGACATTCTCTGTAATATTTTTAGGCTTTTAAATTTGTTAATGTATTTCTTATGGCCTAGAATGTGTCTTAGTGACTGTTCCATGTTAGCTTGAGAAAAAATTGTATCCCACAAGCTGTCGTTGACTGTATCCCACAGATGTCCGTTACATCCAGTTGATGAATGGGGTTGTTTTCAGCCCTGTCTTTACTGATTCATCCTTGTATCTTAATGATAAAAATGGATCTGTCCTCTTTTAAGAGAAGGGTTTGAAGTTTCAAACTATGATAGTGAACTCTACTATTTCTCCTTGCAATTCTATCAGTTTTTCCTGATGTCATGGATGCTCTAATCTTAGACATATATACAGCAAAAATTGTTACATCGTCTTGGAGAATTAACTCCTTTATCAGTATGCAATGTCCTTCTTTACCTCTGATAACTCTCCTTACTTTGAAGTCTGCTGTGTCTGAAATTTCTTCTTTCTTTTGATTAGTGTTAGAAAGGTGTATTTTATCCACCTATTCACTTTTAATCCATGAGCTCTTATATTTAAAATGGGTTTCTTGTACACAGTATATAATTGGGTCATATATTTTGATCCACCCTGACAATCTGTGTTTTAATTGGACATTTAGACCACTAATGTTCAAAATGATGATTGACATAGTTGGATTTATATCTATCATACCCATTACTGTTATCTATTTTTGCCTTTGTTTTTTGTTCTTGTTTTTGTCATCTTTTTATGCCTTTGGTTGTTTTAATTGAGCATTTTATATTATTCCATTTTTTCTCCTTTCTTAGCATATCAGTTATACTTTCTAAAATTCAATTTTTTGGTTCCCTTAGAGTTTGCTATATATATTTACAATTAATTCCAGTCTACTTTCAAATAACTCTGTACTGCTTCACAGGTATTGCGAGTGCCTTGTAGTAACAAAATTATGTTAATTCCTTCTTCCTGCCCCCTATGCCATTGCTATCATTTATTTCACTTATACAACCATATGTGTATACAGTTGTACACATATATGCATTATTTTATTCTCTCTAAAAATTATTTTAACACCTCTTGCAAGGCAGGTCTACCTGCAACAAATTCCCTCAATTTTTGTTTGCCTGAAATAAACAATCGTTTTTTCTCCTTACCTTTTAAATAATCATTTTGCAAGGTACAGATTTCCAGTTTGGTGGGTTTTTTTCCCCCTAACACTTTAAATATTTCATTCTAGTCTCTCCTTGCTTGCATGGTTTCTGAGGAGAGGTCAGATATAATTCATATTTCTGTTGTTTCTTTATAGGTAATATGGTTTTGTTCCAACCCTCTAGTTTTCAGAATTTTTCCGTAGTTTGAAAATAATAGGACTAGGTGTAGACCATTTTCGTGGGGGAGGAAGGATAGGCTTTATCCTGCTTGGTGTTCTCTGAGCTTCCTGGGCCTGTGGTTTGGTGTCTAATATATTTTTTTAAATTCTCAGTCTTTATTGTTTCAATAATTTTTTGTTTCTTTCTGTGTCTCTCATTTTTCTTCTTCTCGTATTCCCATTAAGATTTTTTTTAAGTTGATCCAAAGTCCTTATATATTCTGTTCTAATTTTTATCTTAACCTTTGTTCTGATTGCTGTTCAGTTTTCGAGGATTCTGCTGATACATCCTGTGGCCGCGAGTTTTTCCTTCAGCCATGTTCGGCCTACTAATGAGCCCATCAAAGGCATTCCTAATTCCTGTTAGTGATTTTTGTCCTAGCATTTATAAATTATTTCTTAGGATTTCCATCTCTGTGCCCACATTGCCCATCTGTTCTTTCATGCTGTTAATTTTATCCATTAGCACTCTTAGCATATTAATCATAATTATTTTAAATTTCCAGTTTGATAATTCCACTGTCCTTGCATGTGTATTTTTGATGTTTGCTCTGTTTCTTCACATTGTTCTTACCTTTTTGTATGTCTTTTAATTTTTTTTCTTGAGAACAGGTCAAGATTGTACTGGGGGAGAAAAAAGAAAGGCTGCAATTGACTGTTAATAATGTGTTACTGAGCTGTCGGGGGAAGGAAAGCATAATAGTCCTATGATTTAAGCTTCAGCCTTTTAGTGAGCCAGTGCCTCTGCACTATGATTTTTACAACTGATTTTCAGTTTTGTGGGGTTTTTTTTCCATCTCCATAAGTGTGACAGGATTGTTAGAGCCCGCTGAGCTGGGTATCTCTCTTCCTTGGGTCAGTAAGGCTCTGAATAATCCCCCAGCCCCTTAGGTCCTGGTCAACTGGTTTCTCTTGAAGGCAGGCCTTGTTAAATAGAACAGAAGGCTGTGGTGCCTTTCAAAATGGTTCCTTTTCCCAGAAAGGGTTTTTCTCTGATATATACTGTGAGAGTCTGGGGATAAAGCTCAACAAAGTTGTCGGAGGCCCCTCTGACTAAGTGCCCCTGGAGTTTTTAACTCTCAGACTTGCCGGCAGGGAGCCACCAGCGAGTTGTAGATTACAGTGCAGGTTTCCTTACTGTGACGCTGGCTCCTGCCCGGCTCTCTGCTGGTGAATTTCAGCTCGGGTCAGCCACAGCTGCCTGCATTTGTCTGCGTTTGTCTATGGACTCTCTCATTTCGAGGGTTTATCTTGTGTCTTTCCCTCCCTTAGGGGTCCAAGAAGAGTTGATTTCTCGCCCGTTTAGTTTTTTCCTTGTTAAGACAGAATGGCGACTTCCAAACTCTTTATATGTGGAAACACAAACTGGAAGTTTTATAATGATTTTGCAGGCTTTAAGAAATCTTTACATCATGTAGTCTTTTCTTCTTCCAAATATTTTAATTTTACTTGTCATAATTAGGTGTACAACTTCTGTATTTGATATGATTAATATACTCCTAGAACATACTTTTGTATGTAGCATGAATTAAAGTTCTAATGTTATTCTTATGAAGTTCTAAATATGAAGTTCTTATGAAGTTCTAGGGAAAAATGACTGGATGATTTACCCTTGCCCAGTTATTCTAATGTATCAGCCTTTCACCTCTATGTCCCACATACTGGTTCATTCACGTTCTATCCTTTTGTATACTGATCAGTTAGTCCTTCCTTCCCATGCCAAAATTAGTTATTACATTTACACAAACAATGTTAATAGTTTATTTCATGAAAAAGCCTCCAAACTTGCCTATCTCTTCAAGATTGCTCAAGCACCAAAACCTTAGTAAGGCCTAAAATTCTGCTTCTCCCAAGTGTGTTTTAAAAAGCTTCATTTTCTATTACCCACTGTATTGGCTCTTTGAAAATTATTGTGTGTGTGTGTGTGTGTGTGTGTGTGTGAATACTTCTAACTTAATTTTGTTTGTGTCTAAGAAGGTGGTTTATATAATTTTTTCCAGTCGTCTGAGATTTATTTGATCATCTAATATGTGGTCAGGATTTTAAATGCTCCATGTATGCTAGTACAGAAAATGTATTCTTTATTCTCTAGTTATTGAAGACAATGATTATATGTCCCTATCAGATAAACTATTAACTATACGGTCCCTAGCTACAATATTTTTTTTCTGATTTTTAGTGGCTTGATCTTTAATTACTGTGAGGATTAAATGACAGTGCCTTAGTTTGCCTTTGAGAATATCTCAATTTTTCAAATATATTGATAACTAAGTATACCTATATGCATTTATAATTTTTATATGTTATGTAAAAATAAACTGAGCTGCATTTTCTTGTTCTTTCTTTTGGGGATATCATGTATAGGACAAGGAGTATATTTATTAAATTTTGAAGTAGAGGGTTTGCCATTTCTGTTTATTTAGTAGTATATCCACAAGTAATTTTTTTCTCAGTCTAATTTTAGAATTTTAACTTTTCATAAAATGATCAACTTGCTAGGTTACTAAATTTATTGGCATATCTTACTGTATTTTTTAATTTTAAAATAATTTTTCTTAGAAATATCTCTTGACAAATAACTATTTTATAATATTCTTATTTATTGCATTCCCAACATATGAAAATACCGTGTTCATGCCTTCAAGATACTTATATTATATCTGATAATGATAGATCATGATAAAAATAGACAATTATACATTATAACTTATAAGCGGCTTGGAAAGCAATATAAGCAAGGGAGGAGAGGATAGAAAATGCAGGAGAAAGTAGTATTTAGTGCTTTTGTTTTTCAATAAAAGATTTCAAAAAAGCCGCCATTATTAAAGTTACCCTTATCAGAAGCCTTCAGGAAGTAATAGAGGGAATCATCAATTATCTGGCCAATAAGCTTACCTGTCAGGGGAAGGCTAAGTGTAAAGGACCGAAGCTAAGGAGTTTTGGAGGCACTCATGGGGCAGCAAGAAGGGCCATGCAGCTGAAATAATGGAGTAAGAGGGGAGTGGTTAGAAGATGAAGTCAGAGAGATAGTCAGGAGCCTTTAGATAGATAGTCGTAAGGCCTTTACTCAAAAAAGTTCTTCTCTGGATGATAAATTTTATTTACTCTGGCTGCACGAGTTTCCCAGGGCTACTGTAGCAAATTACCATAGTATGGATGGCTTCAAACAACATGATATATTATTTCACAGTTCAGGAAACCAGAGTCTAAAACCCACAAATCAGCAGGTTAGTTCCTTCTGGTGGCTCTTGGAAGAAACCATCACATGCCTCTCTCCTAGCTTCTCATAGAGCTAGGAATCCTTGGTGTCCCTTGCCTCTTCCAGCTTCTGCTATCACTAGGCGTTCTTTGCTTTGAGGGCATGTAATGGGAATTTCTGCTTCAATCTTCTAATGAACTTCTTTGTAGGAGTTTCTGTGTGTCCTCTGCTCTTTTTTATAAGGACAGCGGTCCTTGGATTTAGGGCCCTCCCTAAACCAGTATCACCTCCTTTTAACTAATTACCTTGGCAAAAATGTAGTTTTCAGATCAGGTCACTTTCTGACATGAATCGCGAGGGGAAGGGGTAGAGTGTGCAGAGAAGACCATTTAACTCACTGCAAGAGCAAAATGAATCAAGCACAACTTCCTCCCCAGTGTCCACTCCAGCATGCAGTAAACATCTACCGTTGCTTGCTGTCAGAAATTTCAACCAGCGCACCACGCAGTGCTCTCTGCCTTGTTTGCCTTTAGAGAACTCCAGCCATGTTATTCTCTGTAGGAGTTTAGTTGATGGTCAAGCACCCAACCAACCCCTACAAAGTACAGCAGACACAAGTCAAACTCTAGTCACATTCTGCTCTTTAATTTAGGGGCATTGGGACTTCTCGTGAGTGATACTCTAACCTTCCAAGCATCCACACTACAGTTTTTCCTGTAAGTCAGCCTCGCACCTTTGTCATGAACTGGAGGTGCTGCGCCACCTGTTCGGCCACCAGCCCTACAGGCCATACCAGCACCATGGAAAAACAGTGAGTCAACACAATTGACTATGCTATTCACTCAGCTTTTATTAATGCAGGTTCAATCCAAATCTATAATAATCTAATAACAATCACTCAGAAACAATCAGCAATAACATCACACAAAAGAATTGGGGGATAACAAACCTGAGTCCCAAATGTCCATAATTTGGGTCCAGGAGAGAACCAGTCTGAGTCTTGCAAGACAGAGCTTGCAGCGTTTCAGAATCAGCTAGAGCAGAGCTGAATGGAGCAACGTGGTGTCATTCTCTCCCTCTTGGCTGTCTCAGCATTCTCTCAGAATGTTCCTGCTTTAATGCTCCTCTTGGTTGCAAAGTCTTGTCAGTGTGGCTTTGCATGTTGTTTTTATAGTCTCGTGAACATGTTGTCCTCAGTCCCGATAGGTACATGTTGTTTATGTCAGCTCCGACAGGCACTTATTGTTTAGTCACTCTATTGCCCATGCTCTGAGAGGGTGGTGTTACCCTTCAGATAATATGCCTACCACATTATACCATGCATGCTGGAGGGGTTGCATCATTCCTCTGAGTCATTGTTCTACTGCATGTGCTCTAAACATGGCTTCTTAGTTGGCAGGACTGACGCCATCTTAATTCAGTCCTACTCTCTACAGGACTCAAAGATTTCTGCATCTCGTCCAATATTCAGCAGGCTAGAGGAGCTGATCTCTCCTCTCGAAAAGAACCTCCACTCTTTAAGTGGGAAGGTGACGAGAAGGGACGGAATACAGATCAGTCAGGCAACTTCCCACAGAGAAATCCCCTTTCCTGATCTTCCTCTAACAGTTACCCCACCATACCCTTTAGATGTGTTAAGAGACAAAGTCTAGTTTTCCAATCCCCTTTTAGTTCCCACAGATGACCTGGTAACTCTTAAAATGTATGATCATGTTAAACCATTTGTTTTAAGTTCATGCAGCTCAACCCAAGCTAAGACAATTAAAGGTTTCATTTAACATTCTGATACAGAAGAATTTTTAAAAATTATAATGATCCACCCTTGTCCATTTACCCAATTGAGGGCTGTCTGAGCTTATAAGAGTAATATGCTCCCAACACAAGTATAAAACAGCTACAACATAAACAAACTCAAAATATCACATTCAAATTCTAGGATTCACCAAAGTTTTTTTTTGGCTTCACTTTAATTAATATGGTCTGAAATAAACACAGATTACATTGTAAGAAATAATGTTAATAATATAAATTGAATTTATATTCAATTATATTCAAATTATTTGTTATGAACATAGGAAGCTGTGAATATTACCCCTGTTGTTTGAGAATGACAGTAAGATCCATTAAGTCAAGAATTTAAGAATTACATGCTTCCCCAAAGCCTAACCTAAGTAAATATGGATAACTGACTAACATAATTGTACATAAATTTAACTTTTGTCTTCTAATTATAAAATTTATAGCCCTGGCTGGTGTGGCTCAGTGGATTGAGTGCCGCCAGCCTGCAAACCAAAGGGTCGCCAGTTTGATTCCCCAGTCAGGGCACATGCCTGGGTTGCGGGCCAGGTCCCCAGTAGGGGGAGCATGAGAGGCAACCACACACTGATGTTTCTCTGCCTCTCTTTCTGCCCCGCCCCATAAAAATAAATAAATAAAGTCTTTTAAAAAATTTATACAAAATTAATTAATAAAATGTTAAAATATATAAAAACACAAAGCAATTCTATCAGAGATAAGCATTAGCATTTTGATATACGTAGTCCCATATTTCATATACATATTTTTATAAAACAGGATGTTTTATAAAGTTATATTTAACATTGGTTTGTTTATACCGTGTGTGGTATTGGGGTCTTTATTTTTTTTCTTTTTTGTAGGATTTTTGAATTAATTTTATTTTTCTGTGTTGTTTAGTCTGGAATGAAAAAATCCATTTTCATTTTAGGAAAAAAGTTCTAGTGGAAAATATGGGGAAATTAAAAAATAATAATTTAGACTGCTGTGACAACATCAAGAGATTTCTTTGCTTACCCGGCCTGGTTTCTTGTCAGTTTGGGGGGGGGGGGATTATTTTTACTTGTTTAGCCCAAAGTGGCTCCTTTTCTCATTTGCACTTCTTCACGTGCTTTTGCAACATTTCTGGTAGAGGGAACTCCTAAGCTTTGGGCCTCTAGAATTTGTCTGAGCCTGTGCCTACCGTTTACCAGCTATGATCTTTTGGACGGGTAACAAAACTCTCAGAGTCTTCATTTTGTCACTTTTAAATTTTCCGTTTTTATAGCTCAGAACATTAATTGCTGAAGGACCTAGACTTAGTGAGGCCCTGGCTCTCCTCCTGAGCTGCTGTCCGGTTGGACCTTGCGATTCTCGCATAAACAGGGACAGGAAGTAGCGCACTCCTGAATCTGCTGTCTGGTAGACATTGTGCTAGCGGAAGGCTACACTCATAGATAAATGACATAGAATCTAGAGATGGACTGACAGAAAGATTTTGATGGAGGCACCAAGGCAATTCAATAGAAAAAGGACAGATGGTACTGGTATAAAAGGGTACCATATGCCAAAATAATAATAATAATTAAGCAAAACAACTAAAAACTCAAACCACACCTGACATCTTATACACAGATTAACTCAAAATGGGTCAGAGAGTTAAAGATGAAATGTAAAATTATAAAAATAGAAATATAGAAAACCTTTGTAACCCTGGGTTAGGTGAAGATTTTTTAGATGAAATACCAAGATCATAGTGCATAAAATGACTAATTCGCAAATTGGATTTCATAAAGGACTTGTAAGTACATTATATAAAGAACTTTGAAAACTCAACCCTGACAAAGCAACCCAATATTTTAAAAATCAGCAAAATATTTGAACAGACATTTCACCAAAACAGATAAACTGAGAGCAAATGTGCAGTGGGAAAGATGTTCACCTTCATTAGCTACTACAGCAATGCAAATAACCCCCGATGAGATACTGTTACTCACCTATTAAACTGGCTTAGAGCAGCAGGACAATTGCAAGCGCTGGCAAGGATCTCCCAAAGTCAAGTTTCAAATATAGCCTTTATTATATAACCTAAATAGAGTAATCCACTCTTCTCAGTCTCAGTTACAACATCTGCAGAATGTGGCTGCTAATGCCTACCCTGTATGTGTTATTGGGCTGTTGTGAGAAACGAATGCAAAACATGTAGAAAACATTTTGTAAAACTAAGTACTTAACATAATGAAATATTATTATAGTATAATTTATGTGAGTTTAATGGGAAAAATTTAAAAAATGACAGCATGATAATCCATTAATATATGAGGTGTATTTATATCAGTGATTACACGAAACTCTTCAAAGACATAGCAGAACAATTAGAAGCATTATTATCAGTTAAACATGGCAATGAGACTAATGCTAGCTGTGGCTTTTTGAGCTTGGAATTATTGGCCCAGAATATCTAGAAATGTTACCAAACAAATTAAAGATAATACTATTAATTATACATGTATGAAGTATCTCTGTGTTAAGGCAAGCAAATATACTTAATCAATTATATATTTTTCTTTGCTTCTGTATCTGATTATGCACTATAAAGCAGACAGATTTTATACTGAGCCATACTATTCTGCAAAGAAAAGATAAAAGGAAATAAAATAATGATACTCAGACTAAAGAACAAATTTTAAATGTCTACAGTTCCTTGGTGACAGTTTTAAATGAATCTTTAAAAGAAGCTTATTTTGGAAAGCCTCTGGTCACCCCCAATTACTATGGTTGCCTTGGTTGTGACAGCTGGTGTGTAATCTTTGATTACACTGTCATTAAAATGCCTTTTATACCTTTTTTAATACCATCAACACACAGTTTGCTTTTCAAATCACACCCTAAAGTGGGTGGATCATGGGCATTGAGGTATCTATGAAGTTTCTAAGCCTTTTTCACACTTTTAGGAGCTGGTAAATTCAGACACAATATGGGAATATGATGCTACTTGAGCTCCAATATATAAATTTATCCTAGAATATTTTTAACATCTACTCATATTTTTTTTTAATTTTTCCTACTACCTTCTTAATCAACAGGAAAAATAGGTGTTAATTTCATTAGAGTTCTTCTATGTAACTCTTTGTACCTCTGTCCTGACCACATTATTACCATTCTCAGCCACCAAGCAAATCAATTACAGCTTCTCTGGGAGAAAACATGATAGTTTTATAGCCTTAGGCCATTTCTTAAACCCAGAAGCCTACTTGAAAATTTTCTCCGAAGAAGTAGAGAGGCATGCAGATTTCAGCTGTGTGGTGTTTAATGAGGAATCAGAGGGTCTTTTTTTTCCCCCTGACCATGTGGTTTTAAAAATAAATTCATATAATTTTACTGAGTTCCAGTTTGTTTGACTATAAAATGAAAGCAATAACTGTGTTTTTTACTTTTTGGAGCTTTTCTGGTTCTTGATAAATATAAACTTTGACAGTGTATACAGCCTAGAAAACTCTCTAATGTAATATGTTGCTGGTGATGGTGGTACTTCTACAGGTAAATTGACCAGCACAAGTATCCGGCTCTTATTGGATCAGTGGCCTGAGTGCGACAGAAGGAGGCAGTTCTGTCCACGCGTGTCTTCAACCACGCAGCCAGATGGGAATTATGTCTCAATTTTTTTTCTTTCTTAAAATTGTTTTTCCATTAAAAAAATCAAAAACAAAATAAGGAGGGTTTTAAACAGTTTTTATTGGAGAAATTTTTAAATAGTTTGAAACAGTATGATAAAATCACAACTAATTGTGTTAGTAAAATGTTTTCGATAAGAGATCTTTAGATACTTAAGACTCTGAAATGCTAATAGAAATGAGATACAGAAGTTGCTTCAAGATTTCATTCAAGACTCCTAAAAGAAATATACTTAAAACGACGTAGCCAAAGTATGTTGCATTTAAATGTAGTTAATTACCCATGTTTTGCTTTTTATTATATAAACACTGGTTTACTAATGCTGATCAAAAATGTTGCATGGCCAAAGTTGAAAGTAATATAATATATTCAGTTAGAGATAAAATGTTTAAAATCATGAGGTTCATGTGGGAAACAGGAGTTCTTCAGGAAAAGGCTAGTGATTTCAGTCTCAAACCTTAAAGCAATTATCCTTGTAATGCGTTACAATCATATTACTTGAAATAAACCATCTATATTTGCTATATTATGTACTGTATTTCTACTGAGAAAGCTCAGTTTTAGCTGAGGTTTCTAGAATACTTTTTGAGAATGGGAAATTTTCCAATCATCAAGAGTTTATTGCTTTTAAGGTATATCCTTGTCAATATCTCTACTATTTCACAGCATATTTCCTCCACACCTCATAGCAGAGCCCTCATCCAGTTCCAGTGATTTTCTGCTGGTGAATTTCTGAAGTTGCATCATGAATTCTTTCATAGAGGTTTCACTCTCTATTAAAGCCATACTGATTTTCCATGAACAGTACATTTGAAAGTAGGTTTTTCCCATTGTTTTACATATATTTTTTTACATATGTATGTATTTTACGTATATATATGTCTCATGTAAAATATTGAAGTTTTGAATTAGTTCCCTTTTTATATAGTAGATATTTAAAGGATCTGTGATTATGAATGCAGCCTTTGTTCAAGAATATGAGTATACTGGTTTTGAGATAGTTTCTCATTTTTAACGATATTTTGAACGATGATGTGTATATGAATTGTTCACAGTAAAAGGGTGTGACTTTTTGGTGATAATTATGTTAAAAATAATTCTAGAATAAACATGAATTCTGGAATCCTGTCGCCTATATTTAGTTCAAAATTTGTAAAAGACTGAAGTAGATACTCTAGTAATTACTTTTAAAATTTGAATTATAATGTCTTTAAAGCAGTGAATTCTCTCATTAGTAGAATAATTTAAGTAAATGCATAACTACTAATCAGTATCTGAGAAATGACTAGAGACACTGAGAGTCCCAGTATGAATTTCAAAATGAAAGCACTCCACTGACACTTTCCATTTGCAAAAAAAGAGTTTCCTCAATTCTCTGGGATCTATATGTTAAGAAACGGACATATTGGGATGAGGTGCAGGGCAGACGGGGTAAAGGCGGGGGAAATGGGACAACTGTAATAGCATACTCAATAAAATATGCAAAAATAAGTAAATAAATAAAAAATAAAGCAAATATAGCAATAAAAATAATAATGATATTGTAAAAAAAATGTTACAGAACAGACACCAATTTTTTTGCTAAATTTACTTGTGTTTTGAACAGGACTGTGTTATACAGTTCTTTGTTACTGATTAAGTCAGACATAATTGTAAGTTAGGAATGGATATATAGTGTAAGCATTATAGTGAGAGCATATTTAGCTCCTGATTGACCAAAGCAGTGTTTGGAAAACCAGCCAAATCTCAGGATTTCCTGAAGGCCAGTTCACCATCTGTTTGAGGACCTAAAGGTCTGGATGTGATAACATTTATATAGTTCATGCAAGCAAAGGGGTAATGACCTTTTCTCCTTGAGATGGTGAAGCCTTGATCATTCCTCAGATGTAAACAGTTAACAGCATTCATGTCTGGGAGCACATGAGGAGTCAGCACATAGTGAGTGTATCATGAAAGAAAGTGAGGTCATAACATAAATAATATAAAAATGTGTACAGAAGAAAGAATGTGGAAAAAAGCCCTGACTCTAGGTAAAGCTGAATCTTTGAGAATAGCACAGTCTCCTTTTCCTACATAGATTAATCTACTCATGACCATAATTGATGGATTGGAATAACTAAATGAGTTTCTCTAATAGTTGAATTAATATGTGCATTTTGTTTTGGAATCAAAACATACTTAAAATGGTATTATGAGTCTTCCACTTCTTACATTATTTCTTTTGCTTATATCAATGTAATTCTTTTAAAGTTTTGCTCATCAATTATCTAAATCTAGAAAGATAATGTTAAGTACCACTCCTCTGTGCTTCTAATACACTATCAAATACAACACTTACTATGTTCTATTGACTAAATCCTCACAGGTTTAATATTTTGGCAGGGAAAGTAAGCAAATATTCAACTGCTTAGCATAGTTAGCATAGTTAGGCAGTATCTCTTTACTTCCTGGTGTCCATTTCTTTCCATTCTCCAAGTACTGAGATGTCTAAGTCCTTCTGCCCACCCTTGACTATTCTTTCATGTCTTCAGTTCACAACAGTGAGAAACAACTGATTTAACCTGAGTTTTAAGTAACTAATAATGAATGTAAATATGTTACCATAGCTCCAAGGCATGTATTTAGATATCTGTTGAATTAGATCCTTTTTAAACACTGACTGTCTAAAATTTAAACTAGACTCTACTCAGAAGTTGATTTGAAAAGAAATTATACTCATAAGTAGAATATATTTTTGGTTCATCTCAAATAAAACTGCTTATCAGAATACCCCTCACTTCACCCCATATAGTTTCAGCCTTTAAAAAATATTATGGTTTGTTTTGAAAAGGCATATCTCCCAGAGTCAACTCAACACTCATCTTGAGCATCTGCTTTGTCCCAGACCATGTCAGGTGGTACATGACTAGCAGCCTTTTTCTTTATAATAGCCACGCTATATTTTGCTCATTATTTCTATACATATTATGCAAAAAATTTTCAACTGCTTTCCTGATCTAAACTATAGTGAATTGATAAGAAATTGAGGAGTTGGGTTGAACATGTGGGAAATAATAAGACCAAGGACTAAAGTTGGAAGAAACATTTCTACCATTTAAGCATATTTCTATAAAGCCTTTGATTGATTACAATGCTTAATAAAGCTCTCAATTCCTCTAACACTATAAACTACATATATCAACTCTGATCTCTACATTTTGACTTGCCTTTTATTCATAGCTTATTAATTTATAGGTTCTATCAATGTTACTGTTTTGAAACTCTGTCTCACCAAGTTAACAATTATCATCTAGGCTTTGTTTCAGCATATCCTGTATACTCATGTTTTCTCTGGAGATCTTGACTCTGGCATTTACTCTTTATTGACTGAAAGCTCTCCTCTTTTTTTCTGTGATAGCTCATAATATTGCAGTCACTACCCTTTGGGTTGCTCTTGACTCCTTTTTATCCATGCAATTCCTTAAACATTAGTGTGCTTCAGTGATGGCTCTCCGCCGTTTTCATGCTTCAAAACATTCACTTAGTCACCTCATCCCTGCTTAAAGCTTGACCTTCGGGCTGTGTGCTGATGACTATGAACCCAAACTCACAGAGCCAGCTGCTGACTGCACATGGCCGCCTAGATGCACACAGGCATCTCAGTCCCAGTATGCCCATTAATTACTGCATCAATCCCTTTGCCAAAATAAATATGTCTTAAGGAATGAATAATTTGACGCTTTCAAGTTCTCTGTTGTGTTAAGAGCCAGGTTTAGGAAAAATGTGTTTTAGAAATAATGTTTATTTCATAATCTCATCATCCCTCGGTATTTTTCTATTCCATTTTTGTGTCTTCTATCCATTATGTGGCTCTTTAATTACATAAATTTCAGACAAGTGCATACACATTAATGTGTGCATATGTATATGAATATATGACATCTAGCTATATGATTTAAATGTATGATATATGTGATATCTGTCTATACGATAGCTTGATAGATATTCATCCAGATTTCTGAATAGCCCGGAGACTATGGTTGATAGCATATAATGAGAAGAAATTTATTAAATTCTTATGTGCTGTGTTCTGAAAGATCTCAGAGCTTGGTGTGAGATGCCGAGTTTGCTTCTGTGTTCAAGAAACACCAAAGTGGAGTCTTCTACCTTTATGTGCAGGAGACATTAGAGAAAGTGACAGATCTGAGAAGAACATTCTAGGTGCCTGAGTAGGGTCTATTTTTTTTTCTTGGAAAAGCCTGATGGACATCAGAACAGATGGACTGATCCCTGATCCTGGCCTTCAATGGATGAAAGTTTATTGTATTGAAGACTGGAAGATATATTTCTTGTTTTCCAGTTCACTCTTAGAAGTTGGAAATAGAACTGGACATAAAGTTAATGGCATGGCTGGTGTCACAGTTGGGCTAAGGGAGCAATCATGTGGACAACACTTCATAAGTTGTTAGTGAGACTAAGACATAGCTTAGCCTGTGGAGCTCTCCATGAGGAAAGGCCTTTGCTGACATGTCTGAGAATGCCTACAAGAAACACCTCATCTCCTTTCTTGAGTCTGCTCCATTGCCTCATCAACATCCTCATTCTGTGCCTTCAGGATGGTTTAGATGAATTTATTACCTAATATATATTTCAAAACAAGATATCCCACCATGATTTCTACCAATAAAAACTTTCCGTTATCTGAGGAATATAAGAATTTAAGGCACTGTGGTCAGGAGAAGAAGAGAATTAAGCTGATTATTTTCTCAGCATTGATTGTGTGGCAAGCAGTACCCTCAACACCCTACATGCAACACATTGCTTAATCTTTACAAAAGCCCTATGACGTAATATTACTATTGCTATTCATTAAGTGAAAAATGGACTGATGAATGAATTTGTCTAAGATCACACAGAAAACTAGCACAGTCAGAAACAAACCTAGATCTGTCCTCCTCAGGAGTTGAAATACTTTTTGTTATGACATGCTTCAGCAATGATAGCATTTCATCAGGGGGCCTTTTTACTTATTACATTTTAAGTTTTCATCTCCATTTATTTTTAAATGATTGCTTTCAAGACCTAGTCTCACCACATCTGTGTATATGTACATTATAAATGCATATATTTAAATGACTTTTAAATTTTGGTCATGAACTACTTTAAAAAGTTTCTAGAGGTATACACTCTCAATATATCTGTTTATTTATTTATAAATTTTATTCAGTACCATTTATGATAAGAGCTAAACATGTCATATAAAATTCTATGTAATGGATAGGTATTAGCTCAATCCTCATGCCACCTATGAAGCAGATACTATTTTTTTACTCTATTTTAAAGACACAGAAAAGTAATTTTGCCAAATTGCCTTATTTGGCAAATGAGGAGGGAAGGATTTAGACCTCAGTGATGAGGTTCCAGAAGTACACACTTACACATGAATTGCATGAATGTTATACAATGTACACAAAAATAGAAATTAAAAAGAAATGAAATACAAATATGAAAATGTCTTCTGTTACTTTTTTATAAACTGGAATGGATCATTTCATGCATCCCCACTTGGAAAATACTGATTTATTTTCTAGAAATTTGATCTCATCTTGACCTTAACAATACTGATGCTATATTTAGGTATATTTTAAGAAGAAGTGTTTATTCCTTTACAAAACAAGCAAGAGAAAGATAGGAGTTTTATTTCCTCAAAACATTTTGTTGACTAGACTCTAAATATCATCTTTGGAAAGACAATATGGAAAGTAATAGCAAACTATCAAAAGACCACATTAAATAAGCAGTAAGCTGGTTTAAAAGCCATCTGTGTATTTATCAAATATGTCTGTATAATAAACATGCTTTGTAGGAGGTCAGCTGGGTTTTCAGGAGTGGTTTTATCTTCATTGTCTGACTTACTAAAAAAAGTGTCCTCACCTTCTGAAGAAATTCTTATCTATCAGGAGGAGGAAATTTTCAAAAAAAAAGCAGTAATTAAATATTTATACTTACTACATAATCCTTAGCATTATAGAAATAGAAAAGATTGTTTTGTTTCATTTAAAAAATTCATACTTGAAAGGAATTTTTATATCATAAATTACTGGATTTCTGATATTTGTTCAAGTTTTACTTTAGGCAAAAACACAAGTTTTCGCTTCAATGCACATTTTCCTCCAAGTTTCCCCAGCCACAAGTCGACAGGTATTTCGTATGTCTCAGTTGGGGGTGTTTTGGAGCATGTCTCATTCATGATTCCAGGGAGGGAGGCAAATGAGAGAAACAGGAGAAATCTCGGGGGCTAACTTTTCCTAGGCTGCATCTCCATTTAAAAGCATAAAATTATAATAAAAATTAAAATGCACGAATTGCCTTCAAGTGATGTTTGTGGTTAGAGGAAAATAAACCTAACTTAATCAATCTTTTCTGTAAGAATTCTACTGTTTATTGCAAATATGACAGGGAATCGTTTTAGGTGTGGAATTTAG
Source organism: Mormoops blainvillei (assembly GCA_004026545.1). Classification (NCBI taxonomy): domain Eukaryota; kingdom Metazoa; phylum Chordata; class Mammalia; order Chiroptera; family Mormoopidae; genus Mormoops; species Mormoops blainvillei. Next base: position 31,056 of record PVJD01005506.1, on the reverse strand, counting down.
CTAGTAGACAAATGTCGACGTGGAATTGCCAATTTTTATCATCAACTTCAGTCATAATATCCTTCATCCCGAAAGCATTTTCAACTAAAGCTGTTAATAAGCAGAAGGGAAACTATTCAATTCCAAATGCTTTGACTCCATATATTAACGATATTTAAAATCAACACTTCAAAGCTTGAGAACATGTCATATTTCTCTACCCTTAGGAAAAAAATCACTTTAATATAGTTTGCTTTGTTTATAATAATATTCATTTTCTAAAAATAGGGATTACTCATGGAGAGGCAATTCTGTATAATTTGTGCATTTTCAGTAATTTTGTAAGTGAACTTGGAATGTAAGACTGCCTAGCACATTTTCACATACACCTAAGCCTACAAACCTTAATATTAGATAATATTTTCTTTGGGATATCTCAGAAGTTATCTCCTAGAAAAGGGAGACTTACTAAGAGAAACAAATTTTTTTTCAAAGATGTTTTAAATTCAGTATATATATTTCATAAATATTAGATCCAGTTTCATAAGAGACCACAGAATTACCCTATAATTAAATATATCCCCATGCTATCTATTCCTATAGCCAAACTAAACTAGATAGGCACATTCTTTAGTTAAAAGCCATATTTTATCAGCAACAAAATAATTCTAAAGACTAGATTCAAAAACACACTTTTCTCATATTTTGAATTTACAATTAATTCTATTCAATTCAGAAAGATAAAATCTGGAAACTATTCAACCATAAATAATGTTTACCCAGTTGTTGATAACATACAAATAAAAGAAGCATGAATTAGAACTTGATCTATCTTAGGTATTGATAACAACCAAAGGTGACATTTTCTCGAAGAATGTTGTTACTCAGAATTCTCAGGGGTTAAGTATTATACTTTCAAGACATAAAAACAACCATATTTATATAATTCATAATCTAAATATTCCTTAAGATCTACTCTTTAGAAAACTTTAAGAAGAAAATATTTGTAAGTGTTGGATCTTCTTTCCCAAAATAGGCAAGTTCTCTTTTACTTCGTTTTGCAATATATTATTTTTCAAAATGCTATTTGTATACTGAAGCATTCAAAGTTGAAAAATCCTAATGGGCTTATTTTAGGAAGTACATTGTTAATTCTCAATGCTGTGAGATTACACTAGTAGTACCTTCCTTCTTGCATACGTTTTGTTTCAAAAATGCCTTCCACACCTTATAATTTACTTAATTAGTAAAGAAATATAAAAATCCAACAAATTATAAGTTCCATTTAAGTCACACATATTTTTTACGTACCTAGTAAGTGAGAGACAGTATTTAAAAGCACTGGATTCACTTAGGTGTGTCATTTGCCTCATTAAATAATCTTTAGATATGCCCAGTTCATTATCCTTTTGTTGTAAATGTACATTGGTTTATTTTCAAGAGCATAGCCATTCTTGGTCAGCGAGTGTTCTGTACTTTGGAGCTACAGAGTAACCCATAGAGCTGTCCCCAATTTAAACAGAGCTTTTCTAATTACTCTGAAATTTACCTTCACTTGGGCTTCCAAATGCCTTATTTTTGTTTTAATCTAATTATTTGGAATGTAAGTACACCAGCTTTATCTCTAAACTCTGTCTTAGTGGAATTACATTTAAAGCATGCATGTTTATAATAGAATTGCTCATGTTTCACTACTGTTATTCTTTCAGATATTGTGATGTACCATCTTCTTACCTTTTTCCATTCTATTTGTTGTCTCTCAGGCGAGAAGAGAAAAATTCCTTTGAACAGGGCTTCTGTCAATGCAAACAACTTAAATCACCCCAACAAGCATGTCAGCACCATCTTTGTGGCCCAATTTTGTATAATCTTTGGAAAAAAGTATCACACATTACAGTAGAAGCAGTCTTCTCCCTAATCCATTCTCCTGAAACCATCCCAATCCCAGACTCTCACTATAACCCTACCAGTGAGTCCAGCGGCTCCTTGGGGCTTCCTGCTACCTCCACGGGGAGAGGGAGCAGAGTGTGCTAGAGACTCACACAGCACCCAGAAGGGTCCCAGGGAAAACAAGGGATGCCTTATTCATACAGTGTGTGCTATTCTGGCCATCCTGGACACCAAAATGAAGCTTAGAAATTTTGAGACAGGCACAATAGGGCACAAGAGCCCCCTGAAGCCAGGGCCTGGAATAGAAGCATAACCTACGCTGGAGAGTGAGAAACATACCGAAGGCCCAGCCCCTCCTTTTAATCAAGCCCTTCAATAACATTCTTTCATTCTTAATATAGTTGGCTGACTTGAATAAATCACAAGTACATATTTCTCTAACTTTTCTCCTCTTTCATCCTTGTAATACTGAACAGTCTTACTGTAACTTGAGTTTTAGCTCTGAACTTCAGACCAAAATGTATTTTCCCCTAAAGCACTTAAATATAATGTGAACTAAGCAATTTTAAACATAGTTAAAATAAATTCCTTATCATTGTCCTGCTTTAATTAACCTTACATAATCCCTTTTTTTGAAAAATATTCCATAATATTAATTTATGATTCTAGAATTCAGTTCTTACAGGGCTGAGTTTAGCCAAAATTATGAAATAATAGTTATTAAAGCCATACCATAATAAGTGTAATAAATGCTCCAACACTGTGCTAAAAGTTTTAATATTAAATTAATTTTATTTTCATTGTCTTATGTATTCTTTTGATAACCACCAAATTTAATCAACTAATTTATTCATTCAACAACCATTATTTGCGTCCTTTTTTTGCACACTAATCTATATCTGAATACATATCATATAACAAAACAGAAAAAAAGAGGATGCACTTTCACTTCCATCAAGACCCGCTTGGGCTCTCTTACTCTTACCCAAAGACTTCCAAACCACTAAGCAAAGGCACTTTTGCCTCTCGAGTTCAACTCTATACATGCCCTCTCCCATCCATATAGGTCTCATTGCTCTCTGCTTTCTTTCCTTTGTTGAAACTTACCTAGACCTGGCCAGGATCCCCTGTCCTGGGAAATCTCTTAATTGATTAACATGCTAATATGGCGTTAAGTCAAGAGCTAAATTTTTACAAAGGTGTGTACCCATGTAGCCATCCCCACAATCAAGACATTAAAAAAAAGTACCTCCCTCAACAAAGGTTCTCTTAGCCATTCAATCTTCTTGCAAGACTTAAGTTAGGCAGCAGCTGACTTTCTCTATCATACATATTCAGTTTATCCTTTCTAGACTTTCATAAAAATAAGATCATATGATATGTACTCCTGTATGTTTTGCTGCTTTCATGCAGAATGTTTTTGGGAATCATATTCATGTTATATCTATTAGTAGTGTTTTTTTTAATATTACTGAATAGTACATATTGCATTTTATAGATATATTTCAATGTATTTATCTTTTCACTTGTTGACAGGCATTTGGGTTGGTTCCAGTTTGGAGTTATCAAAATAAATCTGCCATGTCATTCATATTAAATTTTCTATTTAAATATATGCTTTAATTTTTCTTGATAAACCTCTAAGAATGGAATTACTGGGAAAAATATAATCAGTGTATGATGTGTTAACACTGAAATTTTATATATTTCTTCATATATCTAAATAACTAAGAATACACTAGATTGTTTTCCAAAGTAACTTGTATATTTACATTCCCAGACACAGTGTATGAGAATTCTACCTCATTCCATATTCATTTGATATTGCCAATTGTTATTAATTCTAGTTATTTTAATATCAATGTAGCAGAGCACTATGGTTTTGATTTTTATTCCTTTATAATTTCCTTTACAATTTAAGATATTAATTTATTAATTAAATCATCTTGTGCCTCTTGGCCGCTCAGCTATGTTCATTAAGTTTTTGTTCAAATCTTTTGTTCATTTTTTATTGTATTGCTAGACTTCTTAATATTAAGTCTACATACACATTCTGAATATAAGTTCATTGGCAGATATATGCATAGTAAATATATTCTCCAGTCTGCATTTTGTCTTTTCATTTTTATGGTATAGTTTAAAAGTTGGAGATACAAATGTTGATGAATTACCTTTTATTCATTTTTAAAAATAGTTTGTGTATTTTGTCCAACAATTATTTCCAAATAAAATTTTTAAGTATATTCTCCTGTGTTTTGGTAGAGGTTATAATTTTTTAGCTTTTGGGTAAAGTCTGTTTCATTTTAAATTAACTGTTATTATGATTTAAGGTACTGTAAAGTTTATTTTTTTTCCCATTTGGTTATAGTTTAATTTATGTTTGCATTTAATTTCTCAGCAACTTGTCAAAATTAATTGACTGTCTATGCACAGATATGAATATGGATTCTTCTTTTGCTCCACTGATCTATGTTCTATTCTTGCGCTAATGTTACACTTTCTTTCCCACTTTAGTTCCATAAAAAGGCTTGAAATCAAGAGCTGCAAGTTCACCAACTTTTTGTTTTCTTTACATTCCCATATGAATTCTAGAGTGTTTGTTACTTTTTATCATGTACGGAAATCTTTTAATTATTTCATCTACTTTTGGTGTTACCAGCATGGTCTGTCTGGGTTTTTAGGCCTCTGGGACAGTTTTGAAAAGGTATGCCTTACTAGGAATTTTTCTATTTCACCAACATTCAGGTACATCAAATCTATTGGCATAAAATTGTCCACAAAAAAACACTTATTATTCATTTGTGTCTGAGAGATCTATAGTGAGTCACTCTGTTTGATTTCTAATATTTGTGAATAAAGTTTTCTTTTTTTCAATTCATTTTTAGTTTATTAATCTCATTTATTTTATATTTAGTGTTTTGGATTTATTAATTTTCTCAGTCTAAAGAGATTTTATTGATATTTTCAAAAACCTAATTTTGGTCTAATTATTTTATCTGTTTTTTAGTTTTCAATTTAATAATTTTTGCTCTTGCAATTATTATTTTCTTGGATCTCCTTCAGTTTGGTTTGCTGTTCCATTTCTACCATCTACCACTGTTAGATCATTGTTTGAGATTTTTCGTTTCTAATATAAATGCTTGAAGCTACTATGTTTATTTTACAGACTGTTTTGTTTCAGCCAACAAATTTTCATTTTTCTTCATTTTTGAATATTTTTCAATTGATTTTGAGATTTTTTTGACTCATGTGTTGTTTGTACTTATTTAATTTTCAAATACTTTGCTATTTCAGTATATTCTTACTGATTACTTTCATTGTAGTTGTGATGCATATTCAATATGACATATTTTTATCTGTATAAGGAGGTGTATTATGGACCAGCACATGGTCTCTCCTGGTGAATGTCCATATGAAAAGAATGCATATTTTTAGTGAGTGGTAGCAGCGTTCTGAAATGTAATTAAGTCAATTTCAGTTGATAATGTTGTATCTTTTGATCTCTACGTATTTCCTATTCACTTGTTTTATTAATTAATGATACTATAGTGCTAAAGTATCTATCATTGTGAAGTAGCCTCTTTCTCTTTTCTCCTCCATCCATTTTACTTCATTGACTTTCAAACTCTGCAATTTGATGAACCCTGATTCTATATTTGTATATTATTATTAATTATTATTATTGATTAGTTTGATTCTTTTTCATGAATTTTCTTTATAAGTGATACTATATCTTTTATGAAATCTAATTGCTCTCCTATTAATATGGCCACTTCAGAGTTTTTTCATAATTTCTTTTTGTATACTATGCATTTTCCATGATTTTGCTTTTTCTGTGAATTTATATTTATATTGAATATATATGTATATTTGTGGTATATATTTGACTCTTGGTCTTCTCTCAAAATTTACTATTTCTTTCTATTTAATTAGAATGTTTAGGCCACTGATTCATTATCGTTACAAATACAATTAGCAAATTTTTGCTTTTGCTAATTTCTTTTGACAATATTTGGCATTCAGGTTTATCTTTATTATTGGCTTATTAGCTATCCCTCTTTTATTTTTTATTGTAATTCTGGAGTATTTACTGTGCACTTTTAACCTATCACAACCTACTATCATGTGATATTACATTTTTCCCATTATATGTACATTTTTACAACAGTATACTTTCATTTTTCCCCTTTTCCTTTGTTTTACTACCATGTATTATATAATTTGCTTTTATTTTTTAAAGTATATTTTATTGATTATGCTGTTACAGTTGTCCCACTTTTTCTCCTCTTTATTCCCCTCTACCCTCTACCCCCCCACCTGCATTACCCCACTTAGTTCATGTCAATGAGTCATACATATAAGTTCTTTGGTTCTCTATTTCCTATACTATTCTTTACCTTCCCTGTCTATTTTGTACCTACCATTTATGCTTCTTGTTCCCTGTACCTTCTCCCCTTCTTCCCCTCCCCAGCCCCATCCTCACTGATAAACCTCCATGTGATCTCCATTTCTGTGATTCTGTCCTTGTTCTAGATGTTTGCATTTTTGTTTTTAAGTTCAGTTCTTGATAGTTGTTTGTTGTCATTTTACTATTCATAGTTTTGATCTTCTTTTTCTAGATAAGTTCCTTTAATATTTCATATACTAAGGGCTTATTGATGATGAACTCTAACTTTACCTTATGTGGGAAGCACTTTATCTACCCTTCCATTCTAAATGATCACTTTGCTGGATAGAGTAATCTTGGATGTAAGTCCTTGGCTTTCATGACTTTGGATACTTCTTTCTAGCCCCTCCTTGCCTGTAAGGTTTCTTTTGAGAAAACATCTGATAGTCTTATGGGAACTCTTTCGTAGGTAACTATCTCCTTTTCTCTTGCTGCTTTTAAGATTCTCTCCTTATCTTTAATCTTGGGTAATGTAATGATGATGTGCCTTGTTGTGTGCTTCCTTGGGTCCAACTTCTTTGGGACTCTCTGGGCTTCCGGGACTTCCTGGAAGTCTATCTACTTTGCCAGATTGGGGAAGTTCTCCATTATTTTTTAAATAAGTTTTCAGTGCTTTGCTCTTCCTCTTCTCCTTCTTGCACCCCTATGGTTCGGATGTTGGAATGTTAAAGATTTCCGGGAGGTTCCTAAGTCTCTCCTCATTTTTTTGAATTCTGTTTCTTCAATCTGTTCTGGTTGAATGTTTATTTCTTCCTTCTGCTCCAAATCATTGACTTGAGTCCAAGTTTCCTTCCCCTCACTGTTGTTTCCCTGTTTATTTTTCTTTATTTTAATTTGCATAGCCTTCACTTTTTCCTCTATTTTGTGGCCATAATCAACCATCTCTGTGAGCATCCTGATTACCAGTGTTTCAAACTCTGCATCTGATAGGTTGGCTGTCTCTTCATCCCTTAGTTTTATTGTTTCTGGAGTTTTGACCTGTTCTCTCATTTTGGTCATATTTATTTGCCTCGGCAGCCCTGCTAAACTGTAAGTGGCTGAGCCTTAGCTATTCATCAGGGTGGTGCAACCCACATCACTGCATTGTGGCATGTGGGGGAGGGGCCAGAAAGGGAACTATAACACTTGCTCAGCTCTCACCCTGCTTTCAGTCACTTCCCTGTCTACCCACAAGCAAATTGGACCCTTTCAGGTGCTGATTCCCTAGTGGGTGAGTTTGTGTATGTTCTGGGACCTTGTGAGCCTCTCCAACAAACTCTCTTGTGAGATTGGGAGTTTCCCCTGCCACTGCAAACCCAACAGGTTTTTACAACCATGGGTTTTGAAACTGTTTTTTCCCACCCTGGAACCCTGGGTTGCATGGTCTGTCTCATTCCCCAGTTGTTCTTCCCTGTTTATCTGCACACAAATGCAGAACCACCCTGTCCACCAACTGCTGCCTTACCTGGCATCCTCTACTCCCCAGCTGCCTATCCCCACCCCTCCTCCAGTCTGGATGAATGCTTCTTCTTTAACTCCTTGGTTGTTGGACTTCTATACAGTTAGATTTTCTGGCAGTTCTGGTTGTTTTTTGTTTTTAAATTGGTTGTTATCCTTCCTCTGGTTGTGTGAGGAGGCAAAGTATATCTGCCTATGCCTCCATCTTGGCCAGAAGTCCTCTAATTTGCTTTTACATATGTTGTACAACCTGTAAGAGTCAAGGAGATTTTTAAGAAAAACTAAAAAATAATACAGATTTTATATTTCCTTACATATTTATTATTTATGGTGCTTTGTCTTCCTTTATATTGATAAAAAATTTTCAAGCTATGTCCTTTTCTTTTGTTTTAAAGATTTCCTTTAACATCTAAGACTACTGGTGGTAAATAAACTTTGTTTTTCTCTGCAAAATTCTTTATTTTACCAAGTTTAGAGCTTTGGTGTTTTGTTTTGTTTTTTAATTAGCATTGTAGTTAGATATGCCATTTCTTTGTTTTCTGGCTTACAGAATATTTGATAAAATGTCTGTCACTTTCTAATGTATCTGTAGGTAATATACCTTTTATTTTAAGCTTCTTTCTTTTAATCAGAATCTTTCAGTAGTTTGATTATATTGTGTTTTAGTGTTGTTTACTTTCTGTTAATCCTTATTAAACTATATTAAGTTTCTTGGATATGTGAATTTATAGTTTACTTCATATTTTGCAAGTTTTATATTATTTATTTCTTGAAATATTTTTCTGACATCCCTTTATTCTAACACCCCAATTATCTATGCTGAACTGCTTCTTATATTACCAGAAATCAGTGAGAATCTATTCCTTTTGTCATTATTTCTCTGCTATATTTTTGAATAGTTTGTTGATATTGCTGATCTTTCAAGTACATTGGTATTTCATTCTGCAGTGTCTTATCTATAATAAAGACTATTTATTTTTCCATTTTAGATATGGTATTTTTTATCTTGTTTTTTTTTATGTCTTTCACTTTTCTTTTTATCATGCTGAGTTTTTCTAGTAAATCATTGATCATTTTAAGCTTATTCTTGAGAGTTTCAGCAGCATAATTTTCCACTTTTATTATGTCTGGATTTAAACTAAGTTTCGTCCTGATCATTGCTTTATCTTTTTTTTCCCCATTTCTACTAATTTTATTTGGGCCCTGAACTTAATGATTTTATTATATGTTGTGTTGAATTTTGGTATTACTTTAAAAAAGGTTGGACTTTGAGCTTCATGGTAGTAAAAAGTTACACGCAGATTATTTTTGATAATTTCAAGGTATTTTCTTTGTGTTTTAGTTTTTATAAGATACTTTTAATTATACTTTTGAACCAGTTTAGCTCTACAACTAAGACATGACCTGAGGTGTCTACTGAAAGCTCCATTCTTTCAGATAAATTTTACACATTTTCTGGTGAAAATGTAAATGCTTTCCAGGCCTGTTAATTCAGGTGATTATTATTTCTCCTAAAATTTGTCCATGACTAGCCTTGTCAATTTTTGCATGATATCCGCACTGATTGCTATTGATTGTTATTATCAAAGATTAACAATATGTCTATCATGGAGCTCCGTTAGTGCTCTGGAAAGTCCCCTTTCTTATGCTGTGATCAGGAAATTTTACCAGGAGGAAAATTGGAGCAAATGTATAGCATACCTCATTTGTTTCCCTTTTTCAAGGATCACAGTCCTTTGTTTCCTTATTCAATATCTGAAAACAGTAACCTTGTATTCTCTTTTGCCTAGTTTCTAGAAATTTGTAGCAGGAAGATGTCTTAAAACTGTTACTCCTTTATGGCTAGAATTTGGAACTATTACCTTCCTTCCCTTTTGATGATGATGATGATGTTGATGATGATGAAGATGAAGACAACGACAGTAGTAATAACTCTACTTTGATTCTAAATTTTTTTTTGTTAGTTAGAAAAATGGAAGTCATGTATATCCTTTATTGGACAAAAAGTGAGAGTAATTGGTTTAAAATAAAATAAGTTGTTTTGTGGACAAGAGATGAAAGATCTTGCTACACAAACACACACACACAAGCATAAATTGTTTTTATACAAGATATTCTGGCTAACAGTCTGGAGACTCATCAAAGAGGATGACAATGTTTCAAATAATTCCTTGGGGATCAGAACATGGCTATTTGCAATCTGCAATAGCCCACAGAGATTTGAAGTTTACCAGTGACATTGTAAATTCACAGCTTTGCTATGCTGTGTAGAAAATTCTTTCATATGCCCACTACTAATCTAATATAATGTGCGTCCTACCCTGGAAATCACTAGAGATAATGACCTGAATTATACCTATACAGCACTACATCATAAAGAATAAGAAAAGATTTCTTGCTTTAGGGATGGATACATAGCTAAAATGATACTTCTTTTGAACTGAAGTATCATAACTAATTCCAATCGTTGTATGGCATAATGCCTAAAAAGTTGTTTTGAAAAGCACAGATAGCACTGCAATTCAACTGAAAACAATTTGATGATATCAACATAATAATCCACATATTCTGATATGTAAAGTATATCTTGCTTTCTGGGGAGGGTTGTAGAGAAGTGATATTAATTTTAGGGACTCCAGGCAATTTTAGTACCCTAAACTATTTAACTTTATATTAGATATGCATACAGTGTCCAGAGAGCCTAATGTGACCCTTGATTGGGCTATTATTAATTTATGGTGGACCTTTTCTCCTGAGAATGCTTTGAATTATTAGAACAGAACCTTTCTTTCCACTTCAGGGAAAGATGGAGGAAAAACTGTGGTCCCTAAGCAGCCACAGGGCAACTTGGAGGTTCTCATGTTAAATATGGCCGTGCCATTTCTACCATTAATCATTCACAAACTGTTAATTTAAATAATATTTGACACACCCTATCTTAGAAATCCTATACTTTGTTTATTTTAACATTAGCTTACACAATTTTATGGGTATAAGGGACTGGCAAATATTATGGAATGACTGTATCTTGTTTTTGTTGAGATTCCAGAGGTCAATAACATTCAGATTGAATCAGGAGAAAAGTTACTGGGAGCACGACTAGAATATAAAGTGTTTCCTTTACTTGCCAAGCACCTAACTGCAAAATTCACCATTAATCACCCTTTAAAACTTGCCATTTGATGTGTGCCTAGAATTTGACATACTATAGGTTTTCATCAATTGCAACTATGGGGACCGGGCTTTAACCATCACAAGTAAAATGGATAAGGCAACAAAGTAATATAAAGTACATAAAAATATAAGGACATGGACCAGTACCCATGTTGAGAATAATTTCCACATGAACTATATTCAGTTTTATTTTCTTAATTCCTTATAGCACTTCTAACTTACTCCCTAATCAGTCTTCTCCTTTTATAATTACAGGTATTCAAGCATTTTATCTGATTTGACAGCCTGCATAAAAAAAAAAGAACCCAACCATCTTGGTTTTCATTTTTTTTGACTTTTCACATTACAAATGACAGCATTAATGCTGCATTTTATAAACTGAAGCAGACCCCTTGCTTTCTCCAGTTGATCTTGCTAAAATAGTATTGTGTGAGTTGTAGATCAACTGATTTCAACATTATGGAAAAGGCAACTTAGAGTTACCTGCAACGTAGGCAGAAATATATACAAAAACTAGACAAAAGAGACATTTATGGCATGACCATATCGCCTTGATAACATTCAGAGGTCTGAATGTTATCCATTCATAGTGTTATTGCCAGTACCCCTAACTTGATTGGTCTGCAGCAGTGTAAATTTAGCTCACAATGAAACCATTGATGCAAAATAATGTATGAAGGAGGCGTCCCTCCTATAATAATTCTTTTCATATCTGTGAGATGTTACAAATAATGGTACAACAAAACTTCTGAAACAGTGCAGTGCTCACAGGAACTGAATACTAACATAGAGCAGTGATTTTCAACCTCTTTCATCTCATGGCACACATAAACTAATTAACTAAAATTCTTCAGCATGCCAAAAATATACTTTTTGCTAATCCAACAAAAAATAGGTATAATTTTGATTCATTCACACTGGATGGCTATTGTGAGTTGGTTGTGTTCATTTTTTTTATTTGACAATATAAGAGAAAGAGATCAGCACCCCTGACTAAATAGTCAGGTACTAAATGTTTTTAAAATTATATAAAATGTTTTTATATTAGATATGCGTACAGTGTCCAAAGAGCCTAATGTGACCCTTGATTGAGTTATTATTAATTTATGATGGAACTCTTCTCCTGAGAATGCTCTTAATTATTAGAACAGCACCTTTCTATCCACTTCGGGGAAAGATGGAGGAAAAACTGTGGTCAAGTACTAAATGTTTTAAAAATTATATAAAATGTTTTTATATTAGATATGTATACAGTGTTGAAAAATCACTTCCATAGAGGATAAAAATGGTGAACAAAAGACAAGCCCCCAATTTTACCTAGTCCTTTACACACCCTTTTACTTTTTCCTTACTAACTGTGTCCACACAGCATATGTTGAATACAGCCTGAAAGACGCAATTGAGTTTATCATGGGGAAAAGTCACAATTAAATTAGTAAATGGACAAATTTACTACTTTCCCTATGCTTCTATATTACTAGACTTTTGCTTCCCCACATGTTTTTTGAAAAATAACAATGAAAATCACCATTTTGCTTTACCATTTTTATAATATGGCATAATACAGCATCTCAGTAGGGCACATTGGGAATAGACTAAAACCACTTGGTTGGCTATAGTCAGGTAAAAATTAAATGAGAAATGAGAGACCTGTCTCCTTTCTGCACCTCAGCAAAGTAGAGTCATTCTGTAAAGAAAGGGCTAACCATTTGACAGTCTGAAAACCATGTAGTTTGCTAACTATTTAAAAATGTTTTGAGATTGCGAAGAATTGAATTCATTTCTTTTTTTAAGTTAGCCTGTGAAGATCATAGCTATTCTATCAATTGCATTTTTAAGCTTCACCTTTTGGGTCAATATATCTTTATGGCACTTATTTCCAATGGATATATTATTTAATAGTTCCCAAAACAGTTTTTTAAATATATTTATACTTTGTTAAGGAAAATAGGGAGTGAGGAGTGAATAGTAGTACCAAATTGATATATATGTATTTAAGTCTAATTTACTGCCATAGAATTAGAGCAGCTTTGCTATTAATTGTCTTTTCAGCCCCCCTTTAGGAACCTTGCTGAGGTAACCCAAAGTAGTTTAAAAGAAATAGGATCCTTTTCACATAGCCAAGGGAGTGAAAGAAGGCATAGGATACTCTTGAAGCATAATCCCATATGCTATTCTGTGCTTGGAATTGGACTGAGATTACAAAAGACCTCCCAAAGAGATACTCTGGTCTAATTGGTTTCTCTGATGTCCATGCATACTTCTTTGAAGGTAGGTTTATTGAGTCCAAGGCCCATTTTTATTCTCCTAGCTACCTTATCTACCACTTGGCACCTCAATGTATGTTTTTAATTAATAAATGAATAAATCAATCGCATGTCCTACCATCCAAGATTTTGGGTAGATTTTATGTCACCTGAGATCAGTGGGTTCTGTTGTTTATGTAACAATTATAGGTGGAAAGGAGGAAATCCTGTTATACCTTAAGCCAGAGCTGGTGTGCTCTTGCCTGGGAAGACATATATGGGGTTCGGAATTCACTGGGGGAAAAAAATACACACACACACACGCACATAAGTATTCCTATTAAGAGCATCTGATTTTTCTGCTACATACAAAAATTACTTGAAAGTAATTATATTTGAAGCTGATTTCCAGGTCTGCATCCTCTCTAAACCAACAAGGTTTTGAGAGCATGCCACAGTACACTATGCTCAATGTGCCTGCTACATAGAAATGTAGCACTACACTGTGTTAGAAGTAAATAAAGATAAATGTGAGAAACATAGATGGCACATTAACATATGGGTGGAAATGTACCCCTCCAACATTTACTTCCTACTGCTGATAATTATAGGAAATTATAAAAAGCAGGATTTTGTTTTTACATTATTATTTCAATTTTAAATTCATTATGAAGTGTTTCAAAAATACTAATAGGTAGTAAATATAAGTTGATCAGAATTAAGCTTATAAGTAGAATTATTTTAAACTTGGGTACATCCAGAAAAATAATTATAGCAGTGTGACCATTTGGGGCAGTATTAAAGAGTGTACTAGATGAAATGTGCTGCTAAAGAAGTTGAGTAGCTATTGACACAGGTAGATCTGGCCAGTTCAAGGGCAGAGGGGAGGGGCCAGGGGAGGAGGCTGCTCCAGGCAGTGCAGCATCCTGACATTGCCTGGATAACCAACGAGCGCTGCAATAACAACTGATTTCTGGGCTCTCAGAGGTGTGAAAGGAGGAAGTCATTGTGCTGAGTCTGTGGGAGGCTAGCAAAAGTGACAAAGGGAAAAGCCCTTCCACCTCTTCCAGTTTCTGATTTAAGGGGAAACCAGAGTACAGAGCAGCACTCGTACCATAAAAGTCAACATGGCTGCAGGGGGAGGTGCTGTCTTGTCAGTCTAGCCTGGAAAAAGGACAGAATTGCCTTGGGGAGCTTGACTCTCCTGGATTGTGTGGAAGTTTGGGCCAGGAGATTTAAACAGAGGGAAGGCAGAGACTCATCCTCTTCCTTCTGGGATCCACTGGCATGGACATGCAGTCATGTAGGCTGGAGCACTTGTGGCACCAACTGGTCCTGGAAACTGTGTAGTGATGGTGGTGCTGGCCACACACATGGACCCTAGGGAGGAGCCTGAAGCCTGAGAACCATCCACTTACCAGCCTCAGCTTCAAAAGATAGACAAGGATGGAGCGGAAATTCTCGGCACTGTTTCTGGTTCTGGGGATGGGTGAGTTTTGTGTGGGTTTGGTAGAAGAGATTGGCCTGGAGGCCGGGAGTTCTCCATGTGTCCAAATTGTGCAACCTTTTAATAAAGACCTCTTTCCTTCACCTTACCTTGTCTTCGGAATTTGCCTGTGGGTGGTAGTAGGCAGCTGAATCCCACTTTTTTCAGTTACACCACGTCTTGGGAGCTCTAGGGAACCCATAGCATTGGAGCAGCCCATTTTTCAATCTAGGGTTCCATTCGGTCCCTTGCCTGATCCTTTCATTGCTTAAACTCCCAATATTTGTTCATAAGGCTCTCTGACAGTAGATTATAAATTCCTTGTTTACAGTGACTAAAGACTTATCTTTGTATCTTCTCATATGCTTGTAGAATATGAATTACATTGTAGTTTCTGTGTAAATACTAGTGAGATAATTCTAAAAGATGACACATAATACATATATATCTTTCTTAGGTAAACCTTTCCCAGAAGAGGGAAGACAGAGTATAGATGTTCTGTTAGGCTTTTTTATGCATAAAGGATTGGGGTTTTATGTATTTTTCACTCCTACTTTTCATGAGATTATTTCCTACTTTCTCGACTAACAATATCAAGTCTATACTTTTCCAGACCTTATTTTTCATAAGATTGATGACTCAATCTCAGGCAAGATTGCCAAAGCATCAATATACCATAAAATTGACTACTTCCTCAATTTAAACAATAAAGCAGATAAAGCAGCTTGAGTATGGCAATGAAAATATTATGCCATTGGAATGCAAATGCAGACAGTCTGAGGCTGTTTGATTCATACCAGCATAATTACATTTAAACAACGTACAGAAATCTTTCCCCTTAAGGGAAGATCTGTTCCTGCCCAGAAATAAGTTGAGTCCTTCTGTCTAAGCATGGTAATATGACAGCTCTCTACTAAACCTATATTGACTATATATATTTGGGTAGTACATGAAGGACTATGAGCCTGTTTTCTATTTTAAGGTTGGGTCATATTAAATACTCTGACTCACTGTTCTAGTTCTACAGTCAACATCAACCGGGTTCCCATGAAACCTAGTTTCATTCTCTGGTCAAAAACCATATCACATATCACACATATCACACACAAGTAGTTATGAAAATAATAGGCAGAAGGAATCACTTCTTTTAGTCAATTAACTGAACTAAATCAATGGTTCGCTAATAAATAATCTATATATATATATATTTATAATTTTAATGATGAATCAGTTTTATTGTGGAGACAAAGTCTTTGTGTGATTCAGCCTCATTCCATTGCTTTGCTTATGTCAGAACAGTAAAAGCACAGGTTTGAATAATTACAAAGAAAACCAAACCTGTCCAGATGATTAGCTCAGAATGTTCAGGAAAAGAAATCTGCCCTACATTAAAAAAATCTTCTGATGAAAAATGCAGACATCTCCCATGAAGAAAAAAAGTAATGCTAAGTAACTGCTAACACAAATATGCTAATATATATAAAAATATTTATGTATAAGTATATAAATATATATTCCTGCCTATCCTAGTCTCATGATAGTCTATAGAGATTCAAAAGAAACAACATTGAATCCTACCCAAGAACAAAGTCAACAGTTCAATTATTTCAATAATTTGTATACAACTTATAAAACTTGTAAAAGTTACTTTTAAAAAATATAAAAAGAAAAGTTGAAAATTAGGATATTTTATAAAGTTGGATTTTCTGGTCAACTGAGAGAAATTACATATTTATGAATTATTATGCTTTTGAAATTATAATGAGTTAAATTAAAAAGCACTTATACCAAAGTAATATAAGCAGAATTAATTGATCAATGTCTTACTTTGTTCTAGGGCCATTTTTATGAGCAAACACGGCCTATCTATATCTAGCAATGTAGAGCAAGGAAGAGATTAACCTGCATCCCATATTATGGCACATCCTAACAGTTACATTTAAAACAAATTCACAAATACTAGTTTACTTACTATTTGTTCTCAGTTACAAAAATGTGGGTGAGGGTCCTTCCAAATCCTTAATCTTTCTTGAGGTTAACATTTAAGATGGTCAAATTTAATATTAGTTTTATCAAAAATAATGTAATATATGGGATAAATGTTGATAATGTGTTTTCTTAAGCATCACTGTATTATATCTACTTCACCTAAAGATACACCTTCTTTAAAATAAACATGTTAATTAAAGTCCTCTTTTATGCTCATTTCAAAAAATAATAAGTCCGCTTTGAGAATAAAATTTTTGCATAAAACAGCTACTTTCATAAATTATATATGAGCATGAACATATGCAGAAAACTCAACTGTTAGAGAAAATCCAATTTAAAAGAAAAACAAGTTCAACAGGTTTTTCTAAGAACCTACACTGAGTCAATCAGCTTGATAAATTCTGTGTGGGTTTTGAAAGCTACATAAGCTGCTCTTCATTTCCTGGGCCTTTTCTCTCTGCACAGGGTGAGAAAAGGTCACATTTTTCCGCCTTGGAAGCTTACACTCAAGTTATTGAAGTAAAACATACATACACCAAACTGTTGGAGAATAATAAAAAAGAGAACATAAATATATGCAGAAGAATATTGAATAGAAAAAAAAAATGTTCTAATCAAGTGCATATTTTTCTGTTTCAGGCTGAAACCATGTCATTGCCAATGTAAAATGGAAAACCGGTAATAAAAGCATCCATTTACATGAGAAATTACCCAAGTGCCTCCACACATACTGCCTTCCATGCACAATACGAAGTGGTTCCATTTTCAGAAGAACATATGCTAAATGCTTAAGCTCAAAGATGATTTAGACAAAATGGAAAATATTTTTTTAAACATTTGTTTTACACTCTACGGGATTCATTTAGATTGGCAGATGTTTTGAAACCCAGAGAAAACTAACTTAACTAGCTAGTGGAAAAGACAATGTTTTGGGAGAAGGTAAGAGGGAGAAGAAAAAACTCCTCGCCTTGTAGCATTCAGTATCAGAAAACATACAAATAAGTCAATAAATAATTAATAAATAAATAAAATTCCAGGGGAAATCTAATGGTTAAAATATTGAAGGGCTTCCAAATTCTTTCAGGTACCTGCAGCAAATGATGTATTGATTTTAGTGTTAAACTGCACAGCTGTAACCAACACATTAGACATGGAAGTTAAAAGCAATGACTAAAAGCCCCTTATTTCATCTGTCACACCTGAGGCACTGCCTTCTTCAGACCTTTAGTGTATTAGCACTGAAAATCAATTACGTAAAGAGCTAACCAAATAAAGGAGAATAAAAAAGGCCTCATTCACAAAGTGTCAGGGATGTCAACAAGCTCAGGAGGCTGCAGTAAACTATGTGATTTCTCCAAATAAACCATAACAACTTTTTCTGAACTTTTAAAAGTCAACAATTATGCATCATGGATTCCTTTAAGCCTATTTCGGATGATCCTCAGCCATTGAACAACACATGATAACTCTAAATTGCTTATGGACAGAAATGAGCCATCTGTGACATACACAGCAGAGTATTTTATTTCAGCTTGAAGTTTAGTTCATACACATCCCTTAAATCATAAAATATTTTGTGTGTCCAAAAAAGAAAATTCCAGCGTAGCTACCACCCTAATGGATTCTTAAAATGATTATAAAGATAAATCTTCAGCTAAAGATCACTGTTACTCAAAATGTGTATGGCCTCTGCTTCCATATGGCCCCCAACCATTTGTAGTCCAACCTTTATGATTAATTTTCTCAGCCATATAAATAGACAACTTTTGTCACAGCACTGCACATAGGATCAGTCTCAGGGATTTTAAGTACCATGATATTAATCCTTCTTTAAGGAACTTTTTTTCCTACAAAGAAAATCAAGATGCTTCTTAACAGGTTTCTGATAAGGTATCAGAGGGAACATACAGAAGCCACGCTTGGACCCTAAGGTTAAGTTTTATGACCAATGTTTACTCCTGTGTGTAACTTCTCCAAATTATAGAACTATTTCTTCTTTATATTTATATTTCTTCTATCACTGTTACGTAGCCCCTTACCAACTTTAAAGTCACTGCCTCTTCATCTCATTTACGCATAGCTGTTAACCTAGAATCTCATTCTTTTCCTCCCTTCTTGATCTATCCTCTTACCATAAAACACTTTATACTTCAATATATAGCACACCGCAGGCTTCAGCTCTACCCTGATTACATTCTTATAACCTCTTATATTTCCTTGCGACTCTGCCTTTTTATATTAACCATTAGTTAACATACGGTTAGTGGTTAATAACCATTAACATATGAGGACTTTTCCCATTGAAACTCAGTATGCCTTCTTCCTTCCCCTTAGTTTGCTTCTTCATTCCCAGGCCCAATACCAGCCACTAACTCTCTACATCTGCTCCCTCAACTGAGATTTAAATCAACAAATATTCATTGAGTATGCTCTATATTTCAGGTACTGTGATCCCAGGTTGTATACACAATTTAGGCATTTGAATCTCAAATCAATATTTTGACTTACTGGATCATTCTAAGAGATGACAAAAAAAATTAAGGAAGACGAGAAACTTTCCAGTTAGTAACTCTTAGTCACACCAACTTAAAACCTTGTTCTTTGTTACCTTCTAGGAAATACCTCAAACTTTTTTAACTTTGTTACCTAATAGTTTGTCAGATCAGCTCTTTGCCATTTAGGACTGTTATAATGCCCTAAGAAAAGAAATTGCAGTTCATCTTCAATGTATCCAATGTCTCATCAAGAAGAGTTAATGAATAGCAGAAGTGTGGGTAATATGGGAGACTGGTAATGAGGGGTCATGACCCTTTGGAGATAATTTGGTGTGTGTGTGTGTGTGTGTGTGTGTGTGTGTGTGTGTGTAGAGCTCCACAAGTTTAAACATACGCATATACATAAAGATATACACAGATCCATTGGTGTTTATATATATATATATATGTATATATGTGTGTGTGTATGTATTTATATATATACACACACACACACATATATGGGGGGGCAGACAGGGAGAAGAAGACAGAAACATAAAGTTAAAGAGGAAGCAACAGGAGAGGCCTAATATTTATGACATACCTTAAAAATGAAATTAGGTTGCTGTTCAGGAAATAAATACAAAAGAAAATGGCTATTAACAGGACATAAGCGTCAAAAAGAAGGCCTCATTCACTTCATATTATCCCTAAAATAACATTCTATGTTATAGGAAAATTTTAATATATGAAAATGTATTGATTGATACAGAAAACAATTAGTTTGAAACTCAATTCTTATATCAATGAATATAATGGGAATTTGGAAGTGTGTAAACTCAAACTTTCTAAG
Organism: Mormoops blainvillei; assembly: GCA_004026545.1. Classification (NCBI taxonomy): domain Eukaryota; kingdom Metazoa; phylum Chordata; class Mammalia; order Chiroptera; family Mormoopidae; genus Mormoops; species Mormoops blainvillei. Next base: position 11,081 of record PVJD01005506.1, on the reverse strand, counting down.
TTCAAAGTAAATACTGGGGAATATCAACTTTCAGATATACTGATGAGGAAACTGTTAAAGTTCTTTTAATAAAAATTGAAACTTTGGAAACATGACATGTGAACATTTATTGGGTTGGCCAAAAAGTTCATTTAGCATTCTCCATAAAAGACACATTTTCTAAAATCTATTGAGACTTGTTTTGTCTTCTAACATGTGGTTTATCCTAAAAAACATTTCATGTGCATTTGAAAAGTATGTATATTCTGCTGCTTTGGGGTGAAACGATCTGCAGATATCAAGTATCTTCTCTGACCACAATGCTGTAAAACTAGAAATCAATCACAAGGAGAACACTGAAAAACAAAGACATGGAAGCTAAATAACATGTTATTAAACAATGAATGGGTCAACAGTGAGATCAAGGAAGGAACCAAAGATACCTTGAAACAAATGAAAATGAGGACACAACAATCCAAAATCTGTGAGACACTGGGAAAGCAATCCTAAGAGAGGAATTCAGAGCATTACAGGCTTATCTCAAGAAATAAGAAAAAGCTCAAATAAACAATCTAACTTCACACTTAAAAGAACTTGAAAAGGAACAACAAGAAAAGCCCAATGTGAGTAGAAGAAAGGAAATAGTTAAGATGAGAACAGAAATAAATGAAATAGAGCCTAAAAAAAGATACAAAAGATCAATGAATCCAAGAGCTTGTTCTTGGAAAAGATAAACAAGATTGACAAATCTTTAACCAGACTCATCAAGAAAAAAAAAGACAGAGAACCCAAATAAATAAAAGAAACGAAAGGGGAGAAATAACAGGTGACACCAAAGAAATACAAAGAATTATAAGGAAATATTATGAACTATATGCCAACAAATGGTACAACCTGGATGAAATGGGTAAATTCCTAGAAATATACAATCTTCCAAAACTAAATAAGGAAGAATCAGAGAATCTGAATAGACAGATTATAGGTAATGAAATTGAGGTAGCAATCAAAAAACACCTAAAAAACAAAACCCTTGGACTGGATGGCTTCACAGATGAGTTTTACCAAACATCTGAGAAGAAATAGCACCTCTCCTTCTCAACTATTTCAAAAAATTCCAGAAGACAGAAGTCTCCCAAATTCATTTTACAAGGCCAGCACACATTATTCTAATTCCAAAACCAGATAATGGCCCTACAAAGAAAGAAAGTTATAGGACAATATCCCTGATGAACATAAATGCCAGAATACTAAATGATATATTAGCAAACTGAATACAGTAATGCACCCAAAAGATCATACACCATGACCAGATTGGATTTAACCTGGAAATGCAAGGTTGGTACAACATTCGCAAATCAGTAAGTGGGATTCACCACATAAATAACATGAAGGATAAAAGCCACTTGGTCATACCAACAGATGCGGAAAAAGGATTTGATAAAGGCCAGCACACATTTATGATCAAAACTCTTAGCAAAGTGGGAATAGAGGGAATATACCTAAACATAATAAAGGCCATAGATGGCAAACCCACTGCCAGCATCATACTTAAGAGACAAAACTACAAGCTTTCCCCTTAATATCAGGAACAAGACAGGAATGTTGATTACATCTCTCTTATTCAACATAGTACTGGAAGTCCTAGCCACAGCAATCAGAAAAAAAGAAGAAATAAAAGGCATCCAGATTGGAAAGGAGGCAGTAAAACTGTCTTTATTTGCAGATGACATGATACTGCCCATAGATAACCCTAAAGAGCCCACCAAGAAACTACTAGAACTGATAAATGAATTCAGCAAAGTAGCAGGATACAAAATAAATATCCATAAATAAGTTGCATTTTTATATGGCAAAACTAACAGAAAGGGAAATTAAGAAAATAGTCCCATTCACAATTTCTTCAAAAATAATGAAATGCCTACAAATAAACCTAACCAAGGATATAAAAGACCTGTACTCAGAAAATTATAAGACACTGAAGAAAGAAATTTAAAAAGTTATAAATAAGTGGATGCACATACCATTTCATAGATAGGAAGAATTAACATCACTAAAATGTCCATAGTACCCAAAGCAATCTATAGATTCAAAATAATTCCTATCAAGATTCTAATGATATGTTTCATGGAACTAGAGCAAAAATTTCAAAAATTTATATGGAACCACAAATGGCCCTGTACAGCAACAGTGATCCTGAGAAAGAACAAAGTTGGAGGAAACATGCTATATAATATGAAACTATACTACGAGACCATAGTAATCAAAACACCAGTGGTATGGCATAAAAACAGACACATAGATCAACAGAACTAAATAAAGACTCCAGAAATCCACACCTTTATAGTCAATTAATATTCAACAAAGAAAGTGAACACATACAATGGGATAAAGATAGTTTATTCAATAAATGGTGTTGGGAAAATTAGATGGACACGTGCAGAAAAAGAAATCTAGACCTCCTTCTCACATCACACACAAGGATAAATTCAAAATGGATCAAAGACTTAAAAGTTAGATGTGAAACCATAAAAATATTAGAAGAAAACCTAGGCAGCAAAATCTCAGACATTGCTTGTAGCAATTTTTTATTGGATGTATCTCCCCAGGAAAGGGAAACAAAAGAAAAAATAAACAAATGAGACTACATAAAACTAAAAATTTTTGCACAGTAAAGGAAATCATCAAAAAATAAAAAGACTACACACTGAATGGAAGAACATATTTGCCAATTATGTTCAAATATATCTGATAAGGGGTTAATATCCAACATTTACAAAATACTTACAAATCTCAATAAAAAAACCCAATTAAAAAATGGGCAAAGACCCTGAATAGACACTTCTCCAAAAAGGACATACAGATGGCCAATAGATGTATGAAAAAGTGCTCAAAATCACTAATCATCAGAGAAATGCAAATTAAAACCACAGTGAGATACCATCTCATACCTGTCAGAATGGCTATTATCAATAAATCAACAAACAATAAGTGCTGGTGAGGATGTGGAGAAAGGGGAACCCTTTTACACTGTTGGTGGGAATGCAGGTTGGTGCAGCCACTGTGGAAAGCAGTAGATAAATACCTCAAAAAATGAAAAATGGATCTGCCTTTTGACCCAGTGATCTGACTTCTGGGAATATATTCAAAGGAACCCGAAACACTAATTTGAAAGAACATAAGCATTCCCACGCTCATTGGAGTGTTATTTGTAATTGCCATGATATGGAAGCAGTCCAAGTGTCCATCAGTAGATGAGTGAACAAAATAACTATGGGACATTTATACAATGGAATACTACTTGGTGGTAAAAAAGAAGAGAGTTTTACCCTTTGCAACAGCATGGATAGACCTGGAGAATATTATGCTAAATGAAATAAGCCAGTCAGAGAAAGACAAATACCATATGATTGCACTCATGCATGGAATCTAATGAACAAACTTATCTAACAAGCAAAACAGAGATAGGCTCATAGATGGAGAGCAACTAGTGGGAGGTAGGATGGGGGTAGAGGGATTGTGTAAAAATGAAGAAAGGATTCATGGGCATGGACAGCAGTATCGTGATTGCTGGGGGGATATAAGGGGACTCAATGATAATGTTGAAAAATACAATAAAGATTAAATTTTAAAAATATATTTTATTTTCACCATTTACTTTATTGATTTGGATATTCTGAGTATGTCAGCTATCTCTCACATGGTATAACATTGATTGTTCTCAATTAATGTTTCAATTTGATCGCTACCAACTTCAACTGTTCTACTGGACCATGGAGCAGTGTCCAGCAAGAAATCTCCAGCACAAAACTTCACAAACCATTTTTGATATGTTCAGTCACAGTACCTTCTCCATACAGTGTAAAAATCTGTCTTTGTGTTTCAGTTGCATTTTTACCTTTACAGAAATAATAAAGCATAATATGCCAAAAAATGTTGTATATTTTCTTCCATCTTCAATATTGAAATGACAACACAAAAATTCACCAATTTTGATAAGGTTTTTTAAATGTATGCTAATATGACAGCTGTCACAATTGTCTAACAAAATTGTTTTGAATGAACTTAAAGACAAATAAGCACTACTAGAGCCATCTTACAGGAAAAAAAATGAACTTTTTGGCCAAGAATACTTGGTGAGCGCCTAATAAATATTTGGTGACAAAATAAAGCAGTTAGTAATATTGGTGCAACTGATGCAATATTTTATAGGTTTATATTGAAAGAAGAATAATAAGCTCCTATGATTTTGGTACATTTGCTTTATAACTATCAATTGCTTGATTCAAAAGTATATCATATACTCAATTTAGAGTATATAGCCAGATAGTGAAAAAATTCTACAACTGATCATGTAACTCTCATGTTAGAATGTGAGGATGTTTTCTTTGTTAGTGGTAGTACATGCATAGTTCTGAACATGAGTTGCTCAGAAAACTTTCTAAGATTTCTAAATATTTTGTAGCAAAAAACTTAACGTGTTCTTTTTTATAATTTCTCATGGTAGTGCCACTTAAAATTGCACATAGTTGATTTTATCAGAAATGCATGTCTCGTGGTATCATTTAAGCCCTTGTTCTATGAAGAAAAATCCATGTCAGTCAGTTTCAGGTTTTAGTAGTCTTCCATTTGCTAAATACCAACAAATATCTTGATCCTTTTCTGAAAGTGAACAATTCTGTTGAAATTGATATCCCCTGATCACCATGCACATCTTACTTGACAAGGCAGTTTAAACCAGCTCTAGAGGTCCTACATGTTTAAGAGTCCAGCATTTACCAGGATGACTTGGATGTTATGGCTAAGAACAAGGCGGGGCCAATGTAGGTTTGCAGTTGTTCGTATAGAAAATAATACAGGAATTAATGAATAATAATACAAGAATAAACTCCGTGTTTCATGTACTCCCAACTGTAATCCTGCTTTTACCCTACCCTGTCCATAATGGTCAGAGTAGCACAGAATGACTTTCTAAGTGACTTCGGATATTAGGTAAGAGACCTACTTAATGCCTGAAAGTCTCTTCATCAATATCAATTTTTTCCATAAATTAATTTCTCCAAAATAGCTCTTATGAAACACAACTCTATTAGCTGTAAAGGTAGTACAGTGTTCCATTAGCCTGTGAAAAAGAATTACTTAGCAAAGTCTTCAGGGAGTGAACACCAATAAATACATTTTGGTAAAGGAGAAAAATGAATTTCAGAATAAAATTTGAGCATGGATCTTTGCCCAAATAAGTAGTTCTAGGTCGCTCACTCCAAAAATCATCTGAAGGGCACTTGTCACAAAGCAGAGGTAAAGATGAAGTAATGCCAAAGATAATGTTTCCCACAGTTTAACAGTACTCCATAGGATAGATTGTAGGAACATTCTTTTTGTTTTTAATCCCCATCCAAGTAGTACCTCTTTTGATTGATGTGAGAGAGAGAGAGATCAGATATCAACTGGTTGCCTCATGCTTGCACCCTAACCAGGGATCAAACCCTCAACCTAGGCATGTACCGAGACCAGGAATCAAACCAGCAAACTTTGAATGTACGGGAGGATGCTCCAACCAACTGAATCATATGGTCAGGGCTATAGGAGCATTCTTTATGCTTCAAAAATAGATGGATTCACTCTCCTCTGCCTTCATTCCCTCTTCTGTAAAATAGGCATAGGAATAGAAGGCGTCCTCATAGATAATTCATTGAGGTTATGTATGTAAAAGATTTAGAACTTTACAATATTAACATTTTTTAAAGTGTAGAGGTATATTAACATTGTAATGCAGTGACCTGACACATTCCTCATTTTACATCAAAAGAGCACTATAACTTTTAAAATTACTCATATTCCCAAAAGCCACTGCCCCAAAAGGAAAAAAATAAAACAATTTTGTACAGGTTTTTTTTTTTCCCAACATGATCATGGATGCTTGATTTTTATTTTTTCTTTAACATAGCAAAATATCTGAGGTCTTCCTTTCTTATGTTAGAGAACAAATTTTAAACAAATTATAAGCAGCCATCCTTCAATATTTATTCCTGGCAAAGGGACATATTTTTAATTGATATTACAGGGGGGTTTTCACACTCCTCCTCGATGATAGGTAAATTCTTCAGGCACTTCTCACCACCAGGAAATGAACACGCGTGTTGTTGTCCCAATGGAGTGAGCGATGCACAACAGTCTCCAGAGACTGATAATCTCACACACGGTTTCATTTACCAGCTCCCTGTAGTCTACAAGCTTGTCTTCAAGGAGGCTTCACCTGCCTGAGGATTTCAGGATTAGGTTTTTCTATGTAATTTCATTCTCTAATAGTAGGATTCTGTGGGCACTCTCTCAATTATTTCTGCTTCCTAGGGTCAGGCTACAGGGATAAATGCAGAGATTTATGCACTTAATTCCCTTTGGATCAAGACAAATATACCTACTTTCATTCTTACTTTTTATTTATTAGACTTCTGTACAGCTGGTATTTATTCCACTTTGCAGGCTAACAGGTGGCTTAATTTTTTTCTCTCCTCTCCCATCTCTCCTCCCCTCCCTCTCTCATTCTCTCCCTTCCTTCTTTCCTTCCTTTCCAGTAGTCAGAAATATGTATTAGTGTTTCAGTTTGAGAATATTTTCTTTTGAGAAATAGCCTTGCCTGTTTATGTGTTTAAAGACCTTTAAATTATATTCAGTCACAGAGAATCAAGCAGAAATAAATTTATACACAAAACTAAGTAAATTATCGATTAATTATAATTGGTGGAACATGAACTGACTCCCCCTTTTGCCATCAACTTCAAAAATCCCAATATACATATTAACAACCCTCTGAAGAACATTATGTCACATGTATTTGATCTCCAGTGCTTTATTACTGTCATCAAATTCAACTTTCACCACAGTCATCAGCCACTCTATTTCCTTCTGTGAACCTAATACCCTTTCAGTCACCTTTCTCATGCTCTTATATCAATAAACTAAGTTCTTAATTCTCACTACATCTTTATGAATTCCCTTCCTCTTTTCTCCCTTTCACAGGAAGTGGGATGTCTTTTAGAATCAAATGGACCTGTCATTTAGGGCTCCCAGTGGAGAAAAAAAAAAGATTATATGTCATATAGTTTCCAACTTTGTCAAAATGCTAAAGATATTATCTGTAAAACAACATAGTGCCTGACACTCAATCAGTCATTACAGTTATGATCAATGTTGTCATTAGCTACAGCCATAAGTCAGTACCATCCTCTTCATCACTGACTAGCCCATAAGGAAGTATCAGTTATACTTCATCACAATACTTTAATGCAAATTTATTGAAGTATAATTTATATTTTGTAAAAATTAACGTTTTAAGTGTGCAGTTGTATGAATTTTGTCAAATGTTTGCAATCATGTATTCACCACCACAATTAAGATGTAAAACAGTTTCAAGGATCTGAAAAATTTCCTTTCTAATTAATCTCCCATCCTGAACTCCAGCCAGTGGCATTCACTAATGTTTTTCTTTACATAGTTTTATTTTTATTTTTAGAATGTATATAAATGGACTCAAAGACCATCTAGCCTTAAGGTCCCCTTACACTCCACTTTACTGCTGAGCACTACTCCAATGCGTGAATGTCTCCAGGAAGGGCACCCTCTCCTCTGGTAGTGGGCATTTGGCTTATTAAAGCATATTGGTGATTATGACTACCTGAACTATAAATATTCACATATAAGCTTTTGTGGGAACCTATGTTTTCATTTCCCTTGGAAAAATATCTAAGTATTTCATAATTATATGATAACCTTATTTTCATTTTTATAAACATTGTCAAACGGCTTTGCAAATTGATTGTAATATTTTGCAACCCCACAGAGATGTATGAGAATTCTGATTGATCCACATTTCTGAAGATCTTAATATTGCTAGTTTTTTCTCTTGATGTTTCAATTAGCTCATTCTAATAAGTGTTTAATTTTATCATATTACCTAAAATAATAATAATAGTAATAATAATAATAATGTTGAGCATCATTTCATGTGTTTATGTACCATTTATAGATCATCTTTGCTTAAGTGTAGACTTAAATCTTTTGTCTATTTTTTAATTTTGGTTATTGGATTTTGATAGCCCATATTTTGGATTCTATCTTTTTTTCAATCAGGTATGTGTTTTGCAAATTTTCTCCCAATATGTACTTTATCTTTTTATTTGTTTTAAAGTGGTTATGAAAACCTAAAGTTTTAAATTTTGATTAAGTCCATTTTTTCAAAATTTTTTCTGTGATTCACAGTTCATGTATCTTCTCTATAAGATATCCACCTAACACAATATTCCAATATTTTGCACGTTTTCCCCTATAAGTTTTATAATTTTGGGTTGTACATTAGATCTGTGCCCAATATGAATGAGATTTTTGTATGTGGCATAAGGATATAAGATATGGATGAGGTTATCACTCTTTTTTTAGACATAAATGTCCAGTGTTTAGCACTGTTTGGTAGATATTCTATCAGTTCTCCATTAAATTTACTCTATACCTGTGTTAAAATCAGTTAAATAGATCTGTTTGTGTGTCTATTTCTGAATACTTTATTCTTTTTCGGGGGGGGGGTAATATGCTAGCTTTACTTTTTTCAAATTACAGTTTACATTCAATATTATCATCTATCAGTTTCAGGTGCATAGTACTGTGGTTAAACAATCATCCTTTATTCTGTTTCACTGGTCTGTGTTTACTCTTGCAACAGCTCTACAATGCACTAATTATGTAACTGTATATCAAGTCTTGGAATCAGAGAGTGTGAGTTCCCAGACTCTGTTCTTTCAAAAAGTTTTCTGATTATTCTAGTTAATTTGCTTTCCATTTATGTTTTAGAACCATAAAATGCCTCCTGGTGCAAATAGGGGTGTACTCTATATTCCTCGGTTGAATATTAGTCTCAGAATGCCACCATGTGCCTGCTTGAAGGTTGTTAAAAGGAAACAAACACACAAGCCGAACAGCCTACTTCAGATTTTCATTAAATCTCGGGATTTCTAATTCATTATTTCTCTGAATTCCTGTTCCATTTTATTCTGTAACCCTTGTATATACTTTGTAATTCTTAAGTTAAATCATGTCATTCCTCTACTCCAAAACTTCCAGGGGTTTCCCATCAAAAACTGAAAGTCCTTAGTAGCCTAAAAAGCCATTCATGATCTTTTATCTCATTCACTCCAGCAACTGATTGTATTATTTTCTCCCTTGCCACATTGATCACCTTACCGTTTCAGGAACGTGTTGGGCACATGCCCATCCAATGCCCTTTTACTGGCTGTCTCCTTTGCCCAGAATGTTCTTCCCTTAGATATTGTCTTGCTTAACTCCATTAAGTCCTCTGAGCGTGTGCTCAAATATCCCCGTTCCAGTGAAGCCTATTCTGACCACTCTAATTAACACTGAACTGTATCCCTTTTCCTCTGAACCTCAATTCCCCATGTCTTGTCTTTACCTGATTTCTTTTCTTCACTGCATTTATTTCTTCTAACATATGGGCCATATTCCAGAGCTAGCCTGTTCACTTACATTCCTCAGCCGCCTTTAAGAGTGTGTGATACAATGTACATACTCTCTAAATAGGTGTTGAATGAGTAAATGCACTAAAAAATAGGAAGATACATGGCAGAAAAACTAAATTAAAATAAACTTATGAATGTAAACATGTATCAACATTCAGGGTACCAGCAAGAACAGTCATAGAACACTATGGATTTTTAATTCCAGTGAGAAAATTAAAACCACTAATTGAGAGAAAGTAGATAATAGTGCCAAGTACTCTGAATCAGATGATGGGCATTTAGATCCAGTTCTACAGTACCCTCTCGTGTAAATTTTAGAATTTCCTACAATCTCATAGAGTTCCATGTAATCTCGTATCATTAAATAACCTTTAAGTTCCTTCCATTTTTAGGGTCATGACATGCCCCCACCCTAGCAAATTACATTTTATTAGTAAACAGAATTTTTCTTTATATCACATTGCTTCCTCATGAGATTTTTCTCAGAAACTTACTTGAGGAAACACTATTTCAAACAGAAACTACAATTTTTAGAGTATTTCTACTTTTTTATTCTGTATATTTTAATAGACCTTATCTACTTTCTTATCTTAGAAAAAATAATAGATGGGGAAATAATTTGAATGCTTACTATATAATGAGAATGAGCCAAATCTAGTTTAAAATGCTCAGACACAGGTATTTTCTTTTAGACACTCAATCTCTTTCTTGACCTACATCTGACCATCATTTTTTCTCTTTCAAACATGGCATGTTTTGTTTCTCAGTTTAATGGAAACATCCCAAGTGGTCCAACCATTCTCAACTTAAAGATGTAGTCCAGCATTTTATGACTGTCTGCTTATTTTGAGCTCTGAAAAATAAATAAAAGATTGACAAAATAAAGAGTAGAATCAGAGGTTAAAACAGTATGTTTTGTTTGGTGTTTACATGTTCTCAGAGAAATTGAATTTATGTATTATTTTGTTTTTATTTCAAAAATGTCTATATGGTTTACCCAAAAAAATAGTTTGTGCCATAGTTTATGTTCTAGAAGCACACAGTATGTTAAAAGATTAAGGATTAAGGCAGTCTGGCTGATCAGGATATCTAATTATTAATTTGATGTTTTTAAACTGTGCTACAATTTACATACATAATACATTTGCTCTCTTTCCGCAATAAAATATATCATCCTGTAAATAGAAAATTTTCAAATATCTTCATCATATGTATCTATGTAATAGGAAAGGAATGTTTTACATAACTAAGTTTATTAGGAAATTGTAATGAAATACTAATTCTGATCAATAATCCCTAACTTAAAACTATCTTATAAATTAGAATAACTGCTGAAGTATGAAAGAATAAAAAAGTAAAATTTTTGTTAGTAAATAATAATAATATTTATTTTTCAGGTATTACTTAGATAAATTCAGAGTTGCTGCATTGTTCTAATTAAATTAAGGATAAAGAAAATAGTTATTGAATTCCATAGAAATAGAAAACCTCAACAGAGGAATTTATTATTATTACAAAAGAATAACCTTCTATTGCTTCTCTTCACATGTATTCTCTAATATTCAGAACAAATTCCAA